>CAJQZP010000693.1:4795000-5070000 GCA_907164705.1 Parnassius apollo
AGTGGGTCATGTAATGGTATAGTTTTGTTCTTTGCTTTAAAAATTATGTAACATGTTTTAGAAGTGTTTACCGTTAGCAAGTTATATCGGAACCACTCAGACAGTTGTTCTAGATCTTCTTGCGCTTGCAAGATGATATCATATATTTTAGATCCGAAATAAAATAGACATGTATCGTCAGCATACAAAGTTAGATGACCATGTAGCCCTAGCTCTGCGATTTGGTTAATATAGACTAGAAATAGGAATGACCCAAGTTTAGATCCCTGCGGCACACCATGCGTGATAGGTAAGGCGCTACTTTGAAAATTATCCAGTATCACTACTTGCGATCTATTTGATAGGTATGATTTAAATATTTTAAGAGCACTTCCTTTGATTCCGATGCTTTCAAGTTTTTCTAATAACAATTTGTGACTTATAGTATCAAAGGCTTTTTTTAAATCGATAAATACACCTAAAGCCACTTGCCGTTTATCTATACTATCTTTTATTTTCGTTGTTAGATCGATTGTTGCGGTAGTGGTGCTACTTTTGGCTCGAAATCCATATTACTGTTCTGATATAAAGTTAAAAGAATTTAAGTAATTTTCTAAACGATTATGTATGACTTTTTCTAAAATTTTTGACATGACCGGCAATACCGATATCGGACGATAGTTTCCTGGGTCGGTTTTAAGTCCCGATTAATAGAATGGTGTTATTTTTGCAATCTTGTTAGTATCTGGAAACTCTCCATCGATCATAAGTTTATTGAAACATTGAGCTAAGTCACGTGCTATCAAATTTTGTAGGCACTTTATTACTTTTGTGCTAATTCTGTCTATGCCACTACTAGAATTCGAATCGAGGCTTTGTATAATTTTACGATTTTCAGTAGCAGTACATGGGGCTAGTGTAGAAAGTTCCTTACTATTAGCTGTCTGTGTTTTAGAGAAAGAATAAGTGGAGCTACTATGATATTTCTTATGTATTTTATCTACTAATTGTGGTCCAATAGTTGAAAAATATTCGTTAAAAATCACACAAATCTCGACTGTGTTATTGATTACTTTGGAATCTACAATAAGTTTTGCAGAAGCACAACTTTGTTTTATTTTGTTGCTTGCTAGGTTATTTATAAGTGGCCAATTTTTTTTTGGGTTATTAGTATAATTTTGAAATAGTTTATAATAGTAGGAATTTTTCGTATATTGGATCTGCTTAGCCACTGCATCTCTCTTCTACTTAAATATTTTTCTAATGATTCATGTTCTCGATTATTTTTGTATTGCATCCACAAATAGTTTCTTTGACTAATACCAGTAAGTATATTGTTATTAATCCAGTCTTCTTGTGGTGGATTTAATATTTTGATTTTTATTACTTTATTGTCTTCAACGTATTGTTCTAGTTTAGTTTCCAATTGACTGTAACTTAAGTCTTCTTCAAATCCGTGTGATTCTATCGAGTTATATAGTTCCTTATAGTTGGTTGCTTCATAGCGTTTACGTATTTTTTTTGGTGGTTTAAATCTGTTTAATTGCACATAAATTTGTTTATGGTCTGTCATAGGTGAGTTGATCATAACAATATTGAAATGGTCACCTATTAGGTTAGTGCTAACACGGTCTATGATCGATTTCTTCGTTGTGGAGTCTCTTGTACAATAGGTTTGGTTTATTTTGTTGAGTAATCTATATCCTGATTCTTTGACTATTTGCTTGTACTGTTTTAATTTATTGTTTTTTGTCAACAAGTCAATGTTGAAATCTCCGAAAACTATTGCTCTCCTGTGATGCTGTAATTGTTTGTCGTATACTTCCAAAAATTTTTGAAAATTGGTATGTCCAGGATAATAAACCACGCCAACATCTAGTGCAAATTTTTGAATTTTTATCCATAATTATTTCCATATTTATTTATAGTTATTTCCGTCTTGGTAAGTCGATTCAATAAGGTTATATTTTAAGCTGTTATGTATGTATGCTGATACTCCACCTCCTCTTATATCCGTCCTGTAGTTGGAATAAAGTGTGTAGTGATTGTAGTTGTAAAGTTTGATTTTCGGTCTGTATCGAAGCTTCTGTAAGCAAAATAATATGTACAGTTGTTGATATTGATTTTATGATGCATTTAAGTTCATCTAGTTTGCCTTTCTTTCGAACACTACGAGCGTTTAAGTAGAGAAATAATAAACGTGATCTTTTAGTCTGGATAAGTTGGTAGTGGTTAACTATTTGATAGTTTATGGTATCGGGTGAGGTGTTATTTATTATTGGTGACTGGAGTTTTATGAAACCGATTTTATAATACTTGGTATGCTGTTGACGTATTTCATTATGAGATCACTTTCTCCATTTTTTGTACGTCGTGAAAGTTCATCTTTTATCTTCATGAAGTATTTTTGTTGAGCCGGTGTTTGGTCCGAAAAAAATTTTACATTATCAGGCAATTTCTCTTTGTTGCGGAGGAGTACCTTGGCTGTCTCTGGTTTATCAAAGCAGACTTTAACCCTTCGTTGTTTTCCTGGATTATACTTGCCAATGCGGAAAATCTTATTTGGTTTCGGAATATCTTTTTCTATTATTGAAGTAATGTTTAAAACCTCAACCTCGTCTTTGAGGATCCGCTCTTCGGTGCTGGTGGAATTTTGTTCTGGTATGCCAACTATAATTATATTATTTTCTCTCTTTTTGCGCTTCATTTACAAACAGCTGATTAGTTTGAGTGGCTGGCGAGCTTAAACATAATTCTTTAAAGTCGTTTTCAAGTAACTTTATTTTATCTTCACCGCTTGACACTTATGACTGCAAGTGCGATAACTGAGTTTTTATATGACTATTTTCTATAGAAATTTTTGACGTGGCGGTCTCAATGTCTTGAATTTGTATACTAATTTCTGCTACATTAGAGCTAATCAAGTTTCTAGTTTGTTCATGCGAGGCCCGTAGATCGGTAATTTCACTCTTAACTTCAACAATACTCTGGTTCATTTGACTCATTATTTGTGTATTTGACCCAATATAATTTTCTAATAAGGAAGTTATTCGTGATAACTCATTTCGCACCAACTTAATCTCATCCGAACATTGGCATTCACGATCAGCCGGTTGTTTACGTTTTCTAAAAGTAATTTGTGTATCGGAAATATTATCTGCCGGAATTTTTGACAAGTCAGGTTGCGAGCCGCCGGCGGTAGTAGGTGGAGATCGCATTATATTCATTGTTGCAGTTGCAAAGAAATATATTATTTAGTTTACAATGATGCAAACAAACTTCAAGAATTGTTTGTTTACGTAAGATAATAAATACACAACTCACGCGCAGTACTGTATGCTTAGACACCGGGTCAGTGTGCGAGCGAGTCAAAAAATAGCCACTGTACTGGTCCCGCGGAGGTGAAGTACGTCGCCCCGCTCGCTGGTGCAGCTATCGATGCTTGACAAGCGCCGAAGGAGTGGAAAAAAAATTTACTTCCTCGTCGCACAAACTGATATACTTTGATATATCCTTGATGCGCGTGTGATGTCGGTGGATCTGCACTAACAGGTTTTCAATATACTCGTCAGCGATTTGACCACCATTTGTTGATCTCTCAACAGCCGAAAAAATCACACTGAATATGATTTTTTAGATCCAGAGTATATTTAATTCATATGTGACATTTACTTAGACTAAGTTGATCCGGAGCCATAATTGACGAATAGGTACTCGAACACGAAGCGGCAACATCGCGTTCTGTGTGTGACAGAGAACCCAGTACGCTACTTCCTTATAGTATATAATTCCTTATATAAGAAAATGCATTATCTGCCGATTTTGTGGATCAAACTTTGGCAGGTGTTATTGCGGAAAGACGTTTGTTCGAGTTTTTGTTATCGTGTGAGTGAATTTGTGTTATTTTGTCCATTTGTCATAGATCAATTAGAAGATGATGGATAGTGCTTTATTACAAATTAATTTATCACGAGTATGTGTATGTGTGTGTGTGTGTGTGTGTGTGTGTGTGTGTGTGTGTGTGTGTGTGTGTGTGTGTGTGTGTGTGTGTGTGTGTGTGTGTGTGTGTGTGTGTGTGTGTTTTAAGCGACTTTGTGTATGCGCGTGCGTGTGGGTGTATGTGCGTTCATTTGTGTTGGTGTGAACGCATGTGCGTGCGCCTGTCAGTGAGTGTATGTGTGCGTGTGTGTACTGTTGCCTGTTTTTCAGTACGTATGTGTGCAGCAGTGTGCGTGTGTGTGTGCGGTTGTCTGCTTGTGTTTATGTGTATGTGTGCATGTTTGTGTGTGTGTGTGTGTGTGTGTGTGTGTGTGTGTGTGTGTGCATGTGCGTGTGCGTGTGTGCGTGTGAGTGTGTGTGTGAGTGTGTGTATGTGCGTGTGTGTGTGTGTGTGTGCGTGTGTGTGTTAACTATTGTTCGTGTGTGTGTGTTTGCGGTTTAGGGTGTATTTGCTTTTGTGCGTGCGTACGAGTGTGTACTGATGCATGCGTGCGAGTGTGTGTGCGCGTTTTATGTGTGCGTGTATGTGCGCGTGCGTGTAGGTGTATGTGAGTGTATGTGTGTGTGTGTGTGTGCACTGTTGCGTTTCTTTGAGTACGTGTGTGTGCATCAGTGTGCTTGTGTTTGTGCCTGTGTGTATGGGTGTGCGTGTGTGTGTGTGTGTGTGTGTGTGTGTGTGTGTGTGTGTGTGTGTGTGTGTGTGTATGTGTGTGTGTGGGTGGGTGGGTGTGCGTGTGTGCATGTGTGTGCGTGTGTACGTGCGCGTGTGTTAACTGTTGTTCGTGTGTGTGTGTGTGTGTGTGTTTGTGTGAGTGTGTGTAGGTGTGCGTGTGTATGTGCGTGTGTTTATGTTAGTGCGTAGTGTGTGTGCGCGTCGTGTGCAGCGCGGTGCGTGTGTGTTCGTCTGAGTGCGTGTTCGTGTGTGTATATATGTGTGTGTGTGTGTATGTGTGTGTGTGCGCGCGCAGAAAACAGAGGCGGAGAATGGAGACGTGGTTGAGGCGGAGGGGAATGCAGCGTAATTTGTTGTGAAGGCGGAGGAGAGGAATTTGTGGTGAAGTCGGAGGTAGTGGAAACGGGGAGAGCGGGGTCAGAAGTGGGGCGACCTTAGATTGTGTTGGAGGCGGAAAGAATATTGACGGCGCGTGGCGGTGGCGGCAGAGGGAGCGAAATTTATTGTTGAGGCGGAGGGAGCAGAGTTTATGGTGGAGGCGGAGGTAGCGGAGGTGGAGAACGAAGGCATAGAGAGGGGTGCGGTGGTAGATGTGGAGGCGTAGGTAGCAGAGGTGGTGGTGGGTGCACTGGAGTACAGTAAAGTGAGTACCGCGTGAGGGCAAGTGAGGTTCACATAAAGGACAGTTGGTTACAGCGAAAAACAGTGTGGCTGGTAAGTGGATATCGATACTGCCCATAAAGGTGTTACTACGATGTTATCCATTTTTCATAATATCAGCTTGGCTACCTATTACTAGAGATACTACAGACAAAGTGAGAACTTTTGTTTTGTGACGGTTTATCTTATCGTTTGCTGCTGTGCTCTGGTTGGCTCATTTAAATCGGATCAACATTTTCCGTAACCATCGCAAGGTGGATTTGTATATCGGATCAACTTCGGCAAACGCTGGACAGTCTCGTGAGTGCAGATGTTGATCCCGTCGGAGCCACATTAGTTACCAGAGATGCATATTGGATCAACAAAAGGCGCCAGATCAACATGCGTTTTCGGATCAACAAAGTACGTGAACAAGCACACGTGAAGTTGCGTCTGATCACCATATGGTTGTGCGGCGGGCCTTAAGGTTGCCGAGTCACAATTCCCCGGTCAAGCCTTGACCCTACTACGCGAGATTTTATACTAGATGGACTGTATATCACGCTGTATTATCTTCTTCTGCTTCAACAAAATGGCGGCTGTAGCATGCGGTTCCTTGACAATGCACTCGGCCTCTTCCCCATTTTCTAGAATTATCTTCTTTCCTCTCTCACTCCACCACCCCGGTATGTTAGAAGAACGATAGGTGAAGGAAAGGTCGAAGGAAGGACAACGCTTGGCAGCCTACCCTCGAATAAAATTAAAATAAGAATGGTTTTCCGCGCAACCAATATATAATAATATATATAAATTGTATAAAAGGATTGTTACATTTATTTACTATAAAATTCAATTTTCTTAGATTTAATGCCAAACTAATTTAAATTATAATATTAAATGAATCCTTTGCCGTAAAGTATTTGTATTTTATATTTCATTTCATTTGAAGGTTTCACTTCTGTCGCGTGTGAGCTGCACGCATGTTTTTTTTTTTAATTTCAGACGTTTCAGGCGCTTTACCGGAGCCATGGACACAGGGATTGAGGTGTTTGATGCTTTGATTTTGTAATTACTATGGCGGCTTTCCTAGAATGCCCTTATATTTTCTATTATTTGATATGCTTGGCAGGCGCGTTGATTTTAGGTTGTTAGCAGAAAAATGCTGCTGTCCACCTCCTATTTTATTTCCCTCTGTTGCCTCCTACGACACGCAAGAATGATGAACTACCCTCATAGATTCTCTTAGACGTTAGCTACACAATGATAATAATGTAACTTCTAAGTGAATTGTATTTCAAATAGGTGCTGGATTCTATTCACCCCAGTACTTTCTTTAGATTAGCATCTTGATACCAATTTCTGATGCCAAGCAATAATGCATGTCCATCATCAGTAATATATCCCAACTTATTCCATAGAGTTTACTAGATGGTAGGTCTTCTTTTCTGCCTGAGGAAGGTGCGTGTACTGCTGCAATCCGATTACGCGTAAGTAATAAATAAAGTCACGGCGACAGGTCACAGTGATCAGCCCCCTAAAAGGTGATTGTTCCTAGACAGTATCACTATCTGATTGATCGTCTGAATTTATCTCAATCTCGGTCTACAATAAATCGAAGTAATTATACAACATTTCAAATTTATTCAACTGACCCTCTAAATCAATTGTAAATAACTAAAATAGTTAAAAAAAATAATTAAGTTAAGATAGTTTTTGCAGATGGTAAGCTTTGATTTTATTTCTGGATGATTTTTGACTAAAATTCTAAGTGTAGGTTCAGCCATTGTGTAGATTTTTTTTTATTAGAGCATTCACCACCTTACTCCCCTGCTTCCCGAAGGGTAGCCCTTTACTTTTGCTTCTGCGCTTAGCGGTCAGCCACCGTAGAATCTACATCACCTGAGGATGCCTCGTATAGAGGCGAAAAACGTATCGTATTATCGTCAATAGTGTGTTTTTCCTAGCATAGTGGTGTTAGGAGTAGTGATGCCTCGATTAGTGGTGACGGATTAGTGGTAAAAGGATTAGTGCATGCGATTGAGGAAAGGCGGGAGATACTCTTCCAACTTGGTAAGACACATCATTTTATTTTATTGAGCTAATATGTACAAGATAATTCTTACCAACTTTAAACGCCTGATTCTATTATTTATATAGTAAAGAAAAACGTAAGACATTTAATTATTAAAACATAAATTTGAATAAGAATTACAAAAATAATTTAAGAGGAATAATTATTTATTACTACTTTATTTACTTATTAACACTAATAAAATATATATTTTTTATAAACACATCTTATAAAAACTTTTATTTATAAATGTCAGCTTAATTGATTTGTACCTGCAGGGCGTTCATGGAGCCAAAATTCGGCAAATGTAGATTATAAATTTCGAAAATGGTTTAATTTTAAACAAATATTCGTTGAACATGTTTATTATTTGAATATATTATATTTTCAATAACTTTGGGTTATAAAATAAAAAAAAAAAAAAAATATATATATATATATAGTTTTTTAGTTTATTACGGCGGGACTTACGCAACTTCAATACAGCTTGTATTGAAGGAGCGATTGGTGAACACTCAAAGTATTTGACAAGATTGTCTGCCAGTAAGAGCTAACTGTCAAAGCTGTCTGAGTGTGGCAGCATCATTTCCGGGATACCTGAGATTCTGAGTGAGATTGAGAGGTTCTTTGGGCAGCATCATCGTTGGAGCCACACGCAATTGTGAGTAACGATCTAAGAGCAAGTCTTATCCGACACTATTCCAATGATTTACCAGACGTCAGTCTGAGCGAGATTAGAATGGCTCACCAGCACCATAAAAACGGTAAGTCCCCGGACTAAGATGGAATTACAGCGGAGCTTCTGAAAGCGGGTTGAAAACCGATATTTGAAGTCCTTCAGAAGCTCTTTAATTCCGTCTTCCATGGTGGCACTGCTCCCTAGGCGTGGATCAGAAGTGCGGTGGTCTTGTTCTGTAAGAAAGGTGACAACGCCATCTTAAAGAACTACAGACCGATATCCCTTCTGAACCACGTCTACGTGCTGTTTTAGAAAGTCATTACAAACCGTCTCGGACGCAGACTCGACGACTTCCAGCCTCCCGAACAAGCCGGTTTCCGAAAAGGCATTCGTACCATAGACCACATACATACCCTTCGGCATATTGTACAGAAGTCTCAAGAGTACAATCTGCCACTTTGCCTGGCGTATGTGGACTATAAGAAAGCCTTTGATTCCGTTGAAATTTGGGCGGTGCTACAGTCTCTTCAGCGGTGCCAAGTTGACTGTCGGTATATAGAAGTGCTGAAGTTTTTGTACAGTAGGGCTACGATGGCTATCCGAGTACAGAACCAGAGTACGAAACCTATCCAACTGCGGAGAGGTGTAAAACAGGGTGACGTTATTTCCCAGAAATTCTTCACCGCTGCATTAGAAGACGTTTTCAAGTTACTGGACTGGAAACGATACGGTATTAACATCAATAGCGAGTATTTCTCGACGATATAGTCCTTATGGCAGAATCACTGGAGGACTTAAGCACTATGCTCAATGACCTCAATAGTGCCTCCCAACGGATAGGTCTTAAGATGAACATGGACAACACAAAGATAATGTTTAATATCCATGTCACACCTATGCACGTAGTTGTTGGGAGCACTAAGCTCTAAGTTGTTAACGAGTAAGTTTACCTGGGACAAATAGTCCGACTAGGTAAGTCCAACTTCGCCCGAGAGGTCAATCGACGAATTCAACTCGGCTGAGCAGCGTTCGGGAAATTACGACACATATTCCCGTTAGGTATACCTCAAAACTTCAAAACTAAGTTGTACAACCAGTGCATTGATGTACAACCAGTGCATGTGACTGGTTGTCTCCTGCACTGCTGGCCGTATGAGGACGCTCAAAGTCACTCAACAAGCTATGGAGAGGGCTATGCTCGGGGGTTCTCTGCGTGATAAACTTAGAAATGAGGATATCCGCAGTAGAACCAAAGTGGCCGCAACAAAGCCGGCCATATAGCTCGAAGAACCGATAACCGATGGCGAAGAAAGGTTCTCGAGTGGCAGCCTCGTACCGGTAGGCGTAGTGTAGGGCGACCCCCACTAGATGGAGTGACGACCTGGTAAGATATGCAGGAAGTCGATGGATGCAGGTGGCTCAGGACCGTGCTTTGTGGCATTACTTGGGGGAGACCTATATTCAGCAGTGGACTTGTGAAAGGCTGTAATGATGATGATGATGAGTTTATCCCAAATTGTTATCTGTAGTAATATATCAGTGTTAAGTTGTTATCACTTTTTCTCCTTTTCTTTTTGCGTCTCTCATTACAACCATTCATAGTCTGCTGCTGAACAGCCTCTTCCTTAAATTACCTCAAAGATATCTTATACACACAGCTATAGATTGTTATTGAGTGAAATGAAGTGAGTAAATTGTTATCAGGAAGATGATGTTTTTATAGAATAAGAGTGACAAGCTCACAGTTCACCTGCTGCAAAATGGATGGTGTTTCCCATAGACATCTTCATCTATACTCGATTAAAAATCCAAGTGCAGATGTGTTCTCATCGCTGAAGACTAAGATGGAATGCCTCATTTCTAGTGAAAAGCTAAGTTCCAGTCCTGCACACATCATACGATAAAACACGGCATTAAGCTGTTATTGCGCGCTCGTATTCTGTTCGTAGTCCTATATAGCAGCAACATGCCCTCCGTAAAAACCACGCTGTTGTTTCGTAGTCCTATATAGCAGCAACATGACTCTACCACGTAAAAACCACGCTGTTGTTTCGTATCTAAAAAACACTCTACCAAAAAACCACCTGTTTTTCGTATCTATATAGCAGCAACATGACTCTACCACGTAAAAACCACGCTGTTGCTCACCTCCCGCGTAAGTTTCCCTTTGCCTTGTCGCTTTTTGAGCATCGGTTTACTTTTATACACTTCTAAATTTTAGAAACACTACGACACATCGTGAAAAAGTTTCGTAATATCATTTCAATTTCTTTATTTTTTCGAGGGTTCTGTAGTCTTAGTAGCTGTACTATGTATTTTATAGATTCTGTCATATAGCCATTGGTTTTTAATCAGTTGTGTAATGGAATATTTTTATTACTTACGCTGTATAGCAGTGCTTTCAACATAACACATATAATTCTCTATAAGTATAAACGATGAAAACCTTGCCCTAGGCACAGTGTTGGATAACTTTTACTTAGATTTAACATGATCTTCTAACTGCACTAAATCTCGTTCTTTTTTTCAACATATTGATAACAAATTATTTTCGTTCATTAACACAGTATAAACACGAAACGCATGCAAAATAGCATTATTCTATCACTTATATTACTTTGAATTATACTATGGCCGTTTTTTTAGTTTTATACCACCCTCATAGACAGAAGTAATATAACTACTTTTATAGTATATAAGTTCATTGTTTTGTATAATATTAGTTTATTTTAAGTTTATCAGTAGTTTTTACCTGATTTACTCTATTGTTCAGTTTATTTTGTCACCTATCAAATAATTTCCACACGTCCCGTGTTGACTGGGAGAGAATGCCTAAAGGCATTAAATCCGTCTAAGGTACAATAAAGTGTAAATAAATAAATAATTAACTACTGTACTTATAACGGTGTACAATCACGCCATAAAAAGAAATTTTATAAGGCAGTTTGCATACACTATTGTCCAAAAATAAGATTTGAGTGTTACTATAATAATATTTAGAGCTGTAATAAGCAAGTAACAGCATGCAGAAAAACAGCGTCTAGACAGATTTAATGATAAGATCAGATTCAAATTCTATCAAATCTATCAAAACACTGAACCCATGGACAGGACAGGTAAGGTAGAAAACCATTCCTAGTGTGAGTGTCACGGTCAAGGATATGAGTTAGGGTAATTCTCACTTCTGTCTTTTCCAAAAACAGTATTCCCGATAGCGTAACTTTAAAAACGGAAATGAATAACAGCGTTATTATTTCATGAGTTAATGATTATGATAATTAAACCGTAATAATGATGAATCAGCCTATCAAGAGTTCACTGCTAAACATAAGTCACCCCCATAGTTTTTCTCATAAGGGAGCGGTGAATCTTCTCGATTGAACGAAATTTACCAGTAATTTCGTTGATATACTGCTAACTTCCTAACTCAAGGCTACAAAGAATTTCCTGTCAGAAAAACCCATAAACTGATTTTGGTCCGACCGAAATTTGAAACGAGGTAGTCATACATAATATAATCAAATGATCTCATCGACATAAAATATATTTTATCTATTTTACCAGGTCTGTCTCACTCAGTGCTTTAGGCATGAAAATATGCCTACGCTGCGCTTACAAGGTACTAATTCAGTGAGGGTCACTTACGTGGTTGAGCTGACAAGCGCCTTACGTTGACAAAAAAGTATTTTTCTGTTATAATTATATAGATAGAGTTTTTATCCAAGTATGGCCACTCAAAAGGCCAAAAGTCTGCATAGCATACGGGTGCTTAAATAACAATAGGAATCTTGACTTTTCATTCTTTACTGTTCCTAACGATACAGAAAGTAAAGATAGTATTATTTTTAGGTATATATTCAGATAATTAGGTGCCTGGTTACTGACTATGAAGTCATATTCATAATTACAGATTTATTATTTGACTGGAATATATTACATGACCGTAATAAGCCTTCACGTAAACTACCACTGCCCTAAACTAACCTGAGAGTCGCCCGCGAACATCAAGAGTACCACGATTGAAACTGTGTGAGTCTATATGAATGCATGAATACTTTGAATGAGGCCTACAATGACTATCAACTAAAAAATAAGCGAAAGTAATAAGTAAATAGGAGAGGTGCTCCCTGCCTATCCCGCAAAGGGAAAAGTGAAACTACAGTAATAATGCATACAAGTTGTTTTTTCTTTAAAAAGTCTTGTAATCGTGTCGTAATTTAAATCGTACAGTTTACAATAACATTATAAAGTTATAATGCAGCTAGTTTTAAGCTATTTTCTATAGAGGTGTAAAAATGTTTACTAATGCATTATGCATTTTCATTGGATATATATATATATATATATAAACAGCGGTTTAGTTGGCAGAGAGAGAGAAAACCGGTTTGGGGGTCACATGACACTAATGAAAAATAGCACTTTATAGCTAAATTATTCGCAAGCGAACCCTTGAATCTAAAAGATGTTTTTCACATCTTCAGTGTTTTTAAAAGACCTATCCAACGATACCAAACATAATAAAGGTAAAAGAAAACGTCCCTTTGCCTGTATGGGAAGTACCCAAAATATAAATGTTTTTAAGATTTTATTTCACAGTTTTGTAGGCGTGATTAATATCTATAATTATGCTAAATAACAAGTTTGTAGTTTGTAGTAACTATGGGCTCAGAGTAAAACCGCCCATGGACGGACGGACGGACGTGACGAAACTATAAGGGTTTAATATAGTCTGGTAAAGAAGAACTACCTTAAAGTTTCACTAGTGTTACAATAAGCTACCAGACATAATAATATTGTTACTCTTCGACTGTTGACGTGATTCAGTTCTTCGCACACCTCATCCACACCTGTCTTTTATGTTATTTGGATAAACCTAAAGAGTGAGGGACTTCCATATATATGTTAATTCGAATAATAGCGCAAAATTCATAGATAAATGAATAAATCTAATATACAGATGATAGAGATCATTTTACCAGTGTGTAGGTAAACCTGTTTCAATAATCGACGTAAACTGCGTAATCTGTTGAAATATGTCACCGGGCAGAAATAATATAGCAAAGTTAAGTTAAAGTCTATAAATGTCCTACCGCTGGACACAGGCCTCCTCTCATTTCTGAGAGAGTACTAGAGTAAACAAACCAGCGCAGTGCCTGAATCATGTCCAGTCTTGACCAGAAAATTTTCTAACGCGTCTAGTGATGTAAAATATCTCATAAAATTACAAATTTTTTGCTTATTTCGTATCGCATAATAGAATTTTCAAATAAAGCCAGGAAAAAAGTAATGTTACTATATTTATAATTCTAAATAGACTTTTTAAGATGGAGCGTGTTTTACAATGGCTCAAAGGCCCAGTAGCCTTGCCAAAATATATAATAAAGAGTGTTTTACACGTTCCGTTTCAGACTATGAAAACTTGTTCATCCGTCATGTTGTTTGTGAGTGTTCAAAATAACCAGTTGCTTTTTTTATAACACATTAATTTATGATAACGATACGATTTTTTAATGGTTTAATACTGTGGTATGGAAAGAAAAATAAGTGTACAGACCTAATCTGACAGCTGTTATAGCCTCAAAAACTTATTTACTTAATAGCATTTTTCCCTGGCCTCTAAATTAAAACATGACAAGTTATTATTTTACTATACACAATAATGGTTTTTATACAACAATAGCTGTTGGTAGACGCGATCTGTTAAAGGAATCATCTGACAGGTCAATAAATGTGTAGAAAGTGGGCATGATTCTTAACGGTGAACATTTAGAACTTAGCTTTACGGAAAGCGGAATTGGCCGGTGGTAGGCTTGGACGATGTCCCTTCGTCTCTCGGGGTATGTGGGCTGAATCAGGACTCTTTTGTGACAAGGGACAAAGGTATTGGGCGTATTTTTTATGTTTTTGGAATATGCGGCTCAACTGATGGTAAGTGACTTCAGCCGCCCATGAACAACTGCAACACTTTTATAAAAGAGTAGGCTGTTATCTTGAAGGTCTCTAAGTCGTATGCGGTACGATAGGAATATCGCTAGTGGCAGTTGAACTTGATGCCCTAGCGATTTTAAGAAGAAAACTTCTTTAAATCACACAGTGGTGAGTCCACACGGACTTGAATATGTGGGGGCTATAGTGGTGGCCTTATTTTGTTCACCCAATGGCCAAAAGGCGGGCACCCCCCAGCCTCTGGCCCAAAAGTGAAATCAAGGCGATAACACGCAGCGCCAGAACAAAACAGTTTTAATCCCAGGTCGTAACCGCTTGCACAGTGCGATTTCGTCGTGTACTGGTGTAATATATTTCGTCGTGGCGTTCGGCAGTCAACCCCAGTGCATTTGATGTCGCGCACCACCATCAGTTGCAACGCAGCTCTATCGCCTCGAGACGTTACGAGTATTAAGAGGCCGCTAGCGGAAATACCCCCAAGGTAAGTGCCTGTTCCTTTAGATCTTGAGCAGTTTTCATTTGTCGTTTCCTTTTCCGTGACAACTCATGCTTTTATAGTGCCGGCTAATGTATTGAATCGAATTTGTAGCGAGTATATTTGTTCAAAGACCGCCACGTGCCGCGCCCGCCGTCCGTTTTGGTTTATAACAAACTACGCAGATACAGTCAATTTGGCTCAACCCAGAATCCCTTTCGTTATTCTCGCACCCAAAAATTTTGCGGTCAGTATTCCCGGAATCGAATCCGGGACCCAGTTTTTGTGGTCATTCACTCCGAATTTTAAAGCACAACCTAGTCGCCCTAACAATATTTATAATACACAGTTTATTAAGGACGCTAAGTTGGTTCTTCCGTTTCATTGACGAGAAGTTCTCGAACATTGGATTTGAACGAAAACCGGTTTTTAGCTATCCTGGTTTTGGAAGGAAGAGTATTCCAAAAAAGAATAAACAACAATAAACAAATTGATCAACCAACGTTGATTGGACAAATTCAGTACAGGAACCACATAGGTCTCATTAATTTGTGTTTGCGAAAGTTTTAATTACACGATGTAATGTTAAAATCGTCTGAACAGAATGAAAATAATCATTATATCTAGCCTTTATTTAAGTTAAATAGAAATCTGCCAGCAAGTAGTAATGACTGAAGTTCTACTACTTCTAACTTTGAAAGTTAAGATAAGTGTAAGTCAAAGTTAAAGTACTGATATTACAGTAGTGCTCCAGCGTAAGCTGGAAGCAGTGTAAGCTAAGCGTAAGGCATATACATTTATATAATAACTCGGGCTTCTTCTTCCTCTTCATCAATCCCTGCTGGATATTCCCCCTCCCCCCCAATTATTACAATTGGTAGGCATATTGACTATCGCAGACATTGACTTATTTTTTTGAATTTATTTGATATTATTTTTAATTATCAAATTCCAGTTTGAAATAATAATCTTTAAAGTAAGAAGATAGATAAATATATTATTAAAATTTTAGAATACGTCAAAAATTGTATCCAGAATTTACGACTCCTGAATCGCTATTTAAACATTATATAATTTTTCATCGTTTTATGTTATCTTAGTAGAACAAATCGCAAAATTTTTTGTTAAATATATAATATTTTTTAAACAATGCAAAATAAACTTAAAGCAGTTATCACCTGGTAATAAAATGGATTCCTCTTATAATCTATTTAAAGAAATTCAACAAAATGAAAGTGACATGAAATTGTTAAAGAGAACGGGTTTTTACTTTTTGTGGAAATCAATCCATAAACAAGAACAGCAGTGCTCTTTCGACCGAGTTCTTATAGCAATAAGGTTGACAAATGAGTACACAATTCACTGTTGATAAGTGAGTAGTAATTTAGTCGTGTCTCTGTATCTCTACACTAAACATACGAAACACAGCAGCATTAAGCTGCTATTTTACGCTGGTATTCTGTAAAAGCGTGGCCCTTCTCTGGTCGCGTCAACCTATTCGTACTACAATCGTAATTTAGCTGCAATGTAGCTCTACCACGTATGAAAATAATTATATTAAATTATTTTTTTATCATTTATAATCATTTAACTATAATAAAAGTTCCATACAAATAATTTTATAACCTGTAGTTATTAAATTTATTATCGTCTGATTATGTCATGTCAAGAACAGAATCGTGTGTGTTTAATCATCAACGTGGTAACCCATGGGAAAATGATTACGTGACTTCGCAAATAAATGATTTGAAATTGAATATTGATTGTTATTTTATCGAGTTATCAATATAGTAAGTTTCTAACATTATTAGTAAAGCAGCCAGACCACAATAACTACGTCCGCTCGACCAGGAAATGACCACGCTCGAAAAGAACATAAACATATGGCATCACAGTTCTAATGTGTATGGTAAGTATAAAGAACTAATTTCTTTTTAATCATTTCCATTTTAATCTCCAGTGATGACAACGCTTTTTCATCTTTTTTCTTAATCGACGATAGTTGTGTCTACGGAATACAGCATCCACTCACCATGAGGCTTATAATAATAATAATAATAATAATAACCTTTTATTCCTAAACATAGGGTTACGAGTATAAGAAGTCCCTAAGTTCGGTGTGCTTTTTGGCATAGGCCTCCTCCAATTCCTTCCAATAGTTCCTGTCCCTTGCTACTCTCAGCCAGAATGGTCCCGCTGTCTGTTTCAAGTCGTCTTCCTATCTCCTGACTTGACCCCTGCCTCTTTTGCCATCTCTTGGTTGCCAGAGAGTGACTTGCTTGCTCCATTTGTTAATGTGGTGGCGTAGCAAATGTCCAGCCCATTTCCATTTTTGGACGTCTATCCGGCTAAAAATGTCTGTGAGTTTTGTTCTTGTTCTAATGTCTACGTTCCTGACTCTGTCTTTGATTTTTAACCCTAGCATGCTTCTTTCCATGGCACGTTGGCATTTTGTTAGCCTTTCCCTATGGTGAAGTGTTGTTGACCAAGTTTCACAGCCATAAGTAAGAACTAGTAGAATGCAGGTCTCGAATGTTTTCTTTTTTATGTGATTGCCTAGATCCTTACTTTTCACTATTTCCTTCAGTGACCAGTATTTTCTCCATCCTTGGGCTATTCGCCTGTTTATTTCCTTTGTCATTTCATCTGAAGGGGATATTATCTGTCCTAAGTAAATATATTCTTTGAGATATTCGATCTTGTTGCCCTCTACCATAATGTCTATTTCCCTTGAGTTTGACATTAATTTTGTTTTACTGGCATTGATTTCCTGACCAACTTCCCTACTAATATTTGCTAGGCTCTGCATCATTTGTTCTATTGCTGCTGGATTCTCTTCAAGAACCGCCAGATCATCGGCAAATCTTAGATAGTTTAAGCGAGCTCCGTTAATGTTCAAACCTAGGTGGTCCCAGTTTAGCTGTCTAAAGATGTGCTCGAGTACGGCGTTAAATAGTGCAGGGGAGAGAGGATCGCCTAGGCGCATGCCCTTTTTTGATAGGAAATGGTTCTCCTGTTGATTCTAGTTTAATACTGGCCTTACTCGATTTGTATATACTCTTAAGTATTTCTATACAGTTGCTCTGGACCCCTTGTTGTTCAAGGCTCCGCCATATGTATTGGTGCCTGAGGCTGTCGAATGCCTTTGAGTAATCTATAAACGCCAGGTAGATTTGTCTATTGTATTTGTTATACTTCTGTATCAACAGTTTTATTGTGTGAATGTGATCTATTGTGCTGAAGTCCTTTCTGAATCCTGCCTGCTCTACAGGTTGGCTTTCGTTGAGTGTTAATGATATTCTTTCCAGGATCACTTTAGCAAATACTTAAATATATATATATATTTGATATAAGAGAAATCGGCCTATAGTTCCCAATCTCGTCTCTATGGCCTTATTTATGTAGTAGAATTATGTGACACTCGGTCCATTCTTCTGGAATTTGCCTTGATTGTAAGATTTCATTGAAAAGTTTTGCCAGCACGGGACTGATTTCCTCTAAGGATCCCTTGAGCATTTCATTAGGTATCTTGTCCGGCCCTGGGGCTTTCTCGAGTTTTTGGGAATTTATTGCCTTGATTACCTCTGATGTAAGGATTTCTGGCACTTCATCTACTTTGTTTTCTTTTACTTCTTTTACTTCCGGAATTGTGGCCATCCCTGAATCGAAATTATCAGAATACAATGGGCGGTAATAGTCCGTAGCTAGTTTCTGTATTGAGAGTCAATTAGTTAAGTAAGATTTGCGTTGCTTTAGTTTCGCTATCCATTCTTTCCCATGTTCGCTTAGTTGTTTCATAGCCTTTTTTTGTTCCTCCCGTTCTTTTTATATTTTCTTCCAAAACTCTACTTCTTTTCTCCCTACGATCTTTCCTCATATTCTCCTTAATTTCCTTGCTAAGGGTTGCAATTTTTTGGCGTCTTTCTTTCTCCTCTTTATTTGATATTAACGTTCTTCTTTCGTCTAATAGTTCTAGTGTCTTTTTACTTAAACAGCTTTCCTTGCTTCTGGGTTTACTGATTAGCATCTCTTTCAATTTGTTTTGTAATCTCCTGTATTTAATCCCAGTTTCTGCGTCGGAGGTAATAATTTCTTTAAGTGATTCTGTTGTGCGGGAATTAGTGGAATGATTGCATTCTGGTATTTGATACAGCTTATTATTGTTTACTAAGTTTTTGCTGGATATTTTGGGTTGGTTTAGGTTTAGGCAGCTTCTTACCATACGGTGTTCTGTGTTAAAGTTGAGGTTTTTAACTATGTTGGTATCTGTAAACACACTTGCTTTGTTGGTTATAATAAAGTCAATTTCAGTTTTGAATTTTGAACCTGGGGAGGACCACGTCCATATGCTTTTAGTTTTTTATTAAAATATGAGTTCATTAAAGTAAGGTTATTTTCCATCATGAATTCTACTAATTTCTGTCCATTTTGGCTTCTTTTGCCATGCCCAAACTTCCCGATTGAGGATTCTTCTCCAGTTTGCCTTTCTCCAACCTGTGCGTTAAAGTCGCCCATGATTATTATGTTGTTGTTGTAATGCGATTTTATTGCTTCTGAGATACTCACATAGAAATATTCTATTTCTGATTTCCCTGCTTGTTCTGTTGGGGCGTATATTTGAAAGATGGCCCAGTTTTTCTTGTAGCCCGGAAATTTTAAATGAACTACAGCAATTCTGTCAGAAATTTCTTCAAATCCCATAATGTTCTTCTTCAGTTTAGACTTGATGAGGAAACCTACTCCTTTTTGTCCGGTGTATTCTCCTTTGTGAAACAAGATATAGTCGTTCCTCTCTTCTATCCCTTCTCCTGGCCTTCTCATCTCGCAGGTGCCAATAATGCCCCATTTTATGTTAGATATGGCTATTTCTAGTTCTTTTAAGCTTTCTGTTCTTAGTGTCCGAGTATTCAGTGTGCAGATATTTATATGTTCGGTGATCTTTTTACCTTGTTCTATCTGTATTATTTTCTTATTAAATATGTTTGCTTTAGGGTGTTTCGAAATATAGTGTTTTAATTTAGATGGAGGGTGTT
Source organism: Parnassius apollo (assembly GCA_907164705.1). Lineage (NCBI taxonomy): Eukaryota > Metazoa > Arthropoda > Insecta > Lepidoptera > Papilionidae > Parnassius > Parnassius apollo. The sequence goes on from CAJQZP010000693.1 coordinate 4,814,495, forward strand.
TGTCTTCTTCCCCCACTGTGACAATCCGGCTTGTGGTGCAATTTATGAGTATTGTGTTTGGTAATGTGGTTGTTAGGGTTGTTTGGATCCGGGTGTCGCTTATTAGTTTTTTGAGAGATTTGATAATGAAGCTGATCTCCCACGCTCTACATAGTTCAGTATATTTGGTCTGATGATATCCTTTGTCGCAGTTTTAGAGGTGGCGTTGTTCAAGGTGGTCAATGTACTTTCGGTGCTACCTGCATTGACTTTCTTTTGTGATGGTATTTTCGGTGATCTTGAAGTCTCTCTTTTGCTTTTTTCTCTGTTGCTTTCGTGTGTTTTCCTTATTATCAGTTTGTCGTATTTTATGTATAGCCTACATTCCCTTTTTTCTTTTCCTCTTCAACTTGCAGCTGCAGTTGTTTACGTTTTTCTATTATTTCTTTAGGGTAATCCTCTTTGATATTTACACCTTTTTGTAGGTTAGCTCTGTTTCGCAGAATCATATGTTTTTTCCATGTAGTTGTGAATGAGATTACAACTGGGCGATTTTTATCTAGCTCTTTTTTACCGATTCTGTAAACATTATTAATTTCGAAGACTTCTAAGTGTACTCCCATTTATATTATAGTGTCTTTTATGTAGTCTACTAGCTCTGGTTCTGTTGTTGCTTTTCCTTCCTCGATGCCAAAAAAGACAAGGTTATTTTTGCGCCTTTTCTTATCAGCGTATTTAAGTTTTAACTCTAGCTCGCTTACTTTATTTTTGAGTTGGGCGTTTTCTTCGGTGACCACTTTAAGCTTTTCGTCTAGTGCTGCCATGACATTTTGTGTTACTGAAGTTGTTATAAGTTTAGTTTGTTGGTCTAACTTTTCGTCTAATTTTGCCAATAGGATTTCCATACTTTTTTCCATCTTTGGTATTTTTTATATTGCTATGGCAACACTTGATTCACTGTGGCAACACTCGTTTCGTTGTGGCAACACTTGTTTTGCTATGGCAACACTTGTTTTGCTGTTTGTTATATTGGTACTGTAGTTTCCACTCTATAGTCTATGTTCAATTTGCATCAGCTGCCTCTTGACGGTATTTTTGTAGATTAGAATGATTACAATTACGGTTGATTAGTTCTTGCAATTTAGCACTTTTTCTGTAATTTTTTCACTGATCACGTATTTTGTATTTTGTTGTAATCAATAGTTTGTATGACACACTTTGTTGGCACTTTTTTACACTGTTAATTTTTTTAATTTTCGCGGGGCTCTGTGACGTGCGTATTGACTGATCGACGACCGGAACCGGATATGAGGCTTACCGCATTTGTATTCCATGATCATTTCATCGTCATAGCAGCTCTTCACAAGTCTACAGCTTAACATATTTCCTGGGCTACGTATATCCATCGTCATCCTGCATATCTTACTAATTTTAATTCTGGCTCTAGGGCTTGCTCCGACTGGTGAATCGCGAGCGAGTCCTCTTACAAGCGATAGCTTTATTATACGAAACTTGTGGATACACACATCCCAACAAGTACCGTTACAAATAACGTTATAATAGGTACTGTGTTTTTTCCACAGTATAGCAACTTTACCTGTACTTGGGACTTCCTGATGTCTGATAGTCGATGGTATTTTATTTATAAAAGCACGTAATTTCCACACAAGGACTTTTTCCGGTATCTTAGAGGCGTTTCACATATATACAACGTAGAAGCAGCAAGACTCTGTATTAATTAGTAAGCCATAAAAGCTGCCATAAAAACAAGTGATTGTATGGCGGGATTAAAACAGGCGGCCTCGCAGTGATAGCTATGCTAGCTAGCAATGATAGCTAGCTTCTCAGTACCCAGCTGTTTTGCGGTCAAATGCAGGTGTTGGATTTGCAGCAAGGCAGGTGCGTTGGTACGTACGTGCACACGTAAGAATACACAAACAGTAATATATATATATATATATATAATATATATATATATATATATATATACAACCGCTGCTGGGCACGAGCTGCCTTCACTACTGAATGTAAAATCCTAGGGTTAAGGAAACTGTAAACTTTACAGTACCCATGGTCACGAGAGGGACTGAGAAGTTTGACATCCCAATGTCATAGTAAGTCCGGCTACCTTCAGTTTTTGAATATTAATTTTTGGTCCGATTTACGCAAAACGAGCTTATAGTATCTTAAAGTCTTGCAGTGGTATGCTTGGGTTTGAGTTTAATTTTGCTAATTATAGGATCCCAAGCAGATGGCAGCCCAGATCCATCTTCTCTATTGAAATTGGGGTGTTTTTTAATTTCAATAGCTTCGTGTATCATCCTTGGTAGAAATAGGTGTTCTTTTGCGAGGATTTATGGTTTAACAAATCTGACGTAATAATGGGGACAATCTTGAACATGTTCACAGACTCCAGACTTCCCGGAACGTGGGTGCTTCACGTTAGCTATATGTTATTTCACGCGAGTTTTTTTAGATTTTTTGTTTGAATTAATTAAGTATGTAGTGTATTTTAACTACTTCAATAATTAAGAAATCCTTATTGAAGTATTTAAATTACAATAAGAAATACGACATAAATAAGTACTTCTTAAAGCACGCTTCCATTAAAACATACTCACTCAGTGTAATGTCTCTCTGCAAGATACAGAAGTGTACACGCTTGATCGTAAATGTGGTCTCTCTTACATAGGACAAACTAAAATATCAATTAAAACTCGCGTTAAAGAACATATAGCTGATGTGAAGTATCGACGCTCCGGGAAGTCTGCAGTCTGTGAACACATACGGGATCTCCCCCATCACTACATCAGATTTGATAGACCACAAATCCTCGCTAAAGACCACCGATTCCTTTAAGGATTATTCGCGAGGATATTGAAATCAAAAAACAACCTAATTTCAATAGAGAAGATAGCTGGGTGCTACCATCTGCTTGGTATCCTATAATTAATACTATAAAACCATCAATATGTAGATTGGGACAAAATTAATAATTTCTTTCTGGTAACCGCAGTTAACTATGTCATCTGACCGTTGAGCATTCAATCCCCCCCCCCGTGAGAATTAGTGGGTAAAAACTGGTATTATTTAAATTTGTTTTAATTATGTCGCTGTATTAACACTAAAAGGCTGGGAGGGTTTTGAAGCAGGAAAGAATTTGCCGCACTGTCCCAATATGTGTTTTTTTCTAGAAAAACAGTCCCTACGGAGCTCACACCAATATTTTAATTCCAATTTCTTAAGTATTGTGGTGGTTGTAATCTGTTTTTGCGAACTATAGAGTTACAAGGCCAGTTTAAGGCCAGCACTCATTCCTTGAGCTACTACTCCATTTTTAACAAATATTTAATTTTTAGCACACTTCGAACGCGAAGGGAGAGAGAGGTTGGACCTGAACAGTTCCCAGTATCCGCTGTTATTATATTCAGTATACTATTTTCGTTTCTAATGGTGTAGAACGTAGTAATTTTATTATGGTCTTAGGTGTAGTAATACGATTTTATGGTAACGTACTATTGTCACGAGAATGAAATTCGATATTAATTCTCAGTAAAACTTACGCGCCAGTGACATAAAAACTTAATACGATATCATACTCATCGTATCGTTTGACTGTTAATACGAGTATAACGTTATGTAAGGATTTTTGTGTCTGCCTGTATTGTACTTTCCTCATCTACTTATATTTCCTTATTATTTTGAACTTATTTTTACTGCCTCTTTGGTCTAGTGGTCGTAGACGCGATTGCTGAATATGAGATCCCAGGTTCGAAACCCCATTCGGACCTATTGAGTTTTTCTGTCAAAAATTAAACCCCGGAATAAATTGGCGGTATTTTACACCCGTGCCTCTGAAAGCACGTAAAGCCGCTGATTCTGCACCTGATCTCTCTCTGGTCGTGTCGAATTACAGCCCCATCAGACAATAAGAGTGAGGGAATAGAGAGTACACCTATGCTTGTGCATAAACTTGGGCACTATATAAGTTTTGGTTTATTAATTCCTGTCCTGCGCAGCAGCTTGGGCACTATAATCCTGTCACTATAATCTGCCGCAGTAAACGAAATTTGGTCTAGAGGACATTAGTATTAGCTTCCTACTTCGCAGTTTTGGATTCAATCATGACCAGTAGCAACGTTAATGCATAAACATAAACCACAAAAATATTTTGTTATATTGTTGCGTCGTGTGCCGAATTCGAGAATAAAGTTTTTTTGCGATATTCATCTGGATTTTTTTATGAATACAAAGTAGTATATTACAAAATATAATAAAATATTTTCAAAGACATAACATTATATTTTATAATTAAATAACTTTTAACACTAATCACTCTTAAAATAAAATCAACATACGGATCATATAATATAATATAATTAATATTTATTTTTTATTAAATAAACGTAAAAAAATTTTAATTAAATAAATAAATAATATAATTTTAACAAAGTATCATTCATGGTGGCGGGTTGCGCATTAAAAACTACTAAAGTATATCTCAAAAGTGTTTGCTGTTAATATTTAAATAGCTATATTATGTTAGCCAAGTAAGAGGATCCTACCCACCTGCGAAGTTAACCCCCCCCCCCCACTCCACTTTATTTCATTCTGTGGGTGTGGTAAGAAGCGACTTTGGAAAATACCAGTTTAAATCTTAAGATCATATTGCTTCCGATAGATGGCGGTATATTTACACAGGTGTAAAATACTCAGACTGGCGACGGACAGCACCGTCAGAAGTGAGAGACGTTTAGTGATTGCGACCGTCAATTCTAGGCGCAAAACCTCATGTGCGATGATTTAGGCTTTCTTTTCTATAGAGGGAGAGGCCCATGTCCAGCAATGGACTTCTATGGACTGAAGAAGTAGAAAAAGATATTCCATTATAAGTCACTTCTGTTTTGAAAATATAAGTGGTTTGGATGAATTATGTATGAAGGAGTTAGACTTGGAGAATGTATGGCAAAACATAAAGAAAGGTTTAGTGGATGCAGCTACCGAAGTATGTGGTGTCAGTAAGAGAAAGAATGAAAGGAAAAATAATACGTTATGGTGGGATGATGAGATACGTATAGAAGTTGAAGCAAAGAAGAGAGCATGGCTAGATTTACTAGCAACAAAAGGCTGGTAATTCTAGCGGTACAAATGATGATATTGAAAGAAAAAAGGCAGTCTTTAGACATCTTAATAAGAGAGTATAAGAAGTAGTTGAAAGAAAAAAGCAAGAAAGAACGGATAAGAATGATAGAAGAACATCAGATAACTTCCAGTCAAATATTAAAATGTTCTGGAAACTTGTAAGAACTGCCAGGGGACATTCAAAACAGCCTATGATGAATGCTATAAGAGACGAGAATGGCTATATTCTGAATGATGAAGTTTTGAGTTTAAAGAGATGGAAGGAATATTTTGAAAGCGTGTTTATGAGTGAGGAGACAACGTGTGTACTAAGTGAAGTAGAAACTCCGAAAGAAGAGGAAAGAGGTAGCGAGATAAGTATAGATGAAATAATGAAAGCATTGAAAAGCATGAAAGCAGGTAAGGCTGCCGGATATGATAGAGTTTCATTCGAAATGCTAAGGGCTGGACAGGAAGTTGTGGCAGGCCAGCTACACACCTTGTTTAATTTATGCTGGGAACTAAAGCGGGTATCGGTAGACTGGTGCAAAACCGTGATAGTCCCAGTATATAAAGGAAAAGGGTCGCAGCAGGGTGGTAAAAACTACCGTGGCATCAGCCTTCTTAGCATTGTGGGAAAACTGTATGCTAAGGTACTGATTAAAAGGGTCATGAAAGAAACTGATGGAAAAATTTGAGATGTGCAAGCGGGATTTAGAAAGGGAATGGGATGTACAGATCAAGTCTTTTCCATGCATCGCGGAGAAGTTTTTGGCCAAAAACCAAAAGGTTTTTTGTGCGTTCACGGACTTGGAAAAGGCCTATGACAGAGTGGATAGGGATGTGCTATGGCAAACACTGTACGCATTTGGGTTGAGCGCTGGCTTGATACAGGCATTTGAGTCTCTCTATAGGGACTCTAGTGCTTGTATTAGGATCAACGGGGTCTACTCGGACTGGTTTGACATCTATAAAGGTGTCAGACAGGGCTGTGTGGCTTCCCCGTGGTTTTTCAACCTATTTATGGACAGTTGTTTGCAAAATTTGAAAGTTGAAGAATGCGGATTAAGAATGGGTGAGTTAACCATCAAATGCCTTTTGTACGCCGATGATGAAGTTATTCTTGCGTCGTCGGCGGCCGAGTTGCAAATGATGGTTACATTAATGAACAGATCATTAAAAAAGAAAAAAGGGGTAGGAAAGTGAACGCAAGTAAGACGAAAGTTATCGTTTTTGAAAGAGAAGAAAGTAAAACGATTTGTGAAATAAGAATAGAAAGGGAGTTGATCGAGCAAGTAGATGAGTTTGTATATTTGGGCTGCGTATTCAACAGGGATGGGAGATATGGTAAGGATATAGAACGACGAGTGAATGCGGGAAAAGTAAATGGGCCCGCCTTTGTTGTAAAATAAAAATGTGTCAAAAAAGGCGCGTATGGCAATTCACAATGCTGTGTTGGTCCCTACTTTAACATATGGTAGTGAAAGTTGGGTGTGGCAGAAGAAGCACGAGAGTAGAATCAACGCAGTAGAAATGCGATCGTTAAGGAGTATGTTAGGGCTGAATCTGAACGACAGGGTAAAAAATTGTGTAATAAGAGAAGAGTGTGGTTTGCAAGATGATGTTGTGACCAGGATTAAGAAAGGAATACTTCGGTGGTTTGGTCATGTGGAAAGAATGAATGAGGAAAGAGTGACAAAGAAAATTTATGTTGCAGAAGTGAATGGCAGAGTCGGAAAGGTACGTCCTAGGCGAAAATTTATCGACCAAGTTGGCGATTTATTGAAAACGGTCCAAATTAGGAGTACCCTTGACCGACGAGCATGTATGCGTAGGTGTATGGATGTGAAGGAGGCGAGAGAGGTGTGTCAGGATCGTGCCATATGGAAGTCTGTAGTCTCTGCCTACCCCTCTGGGCGACAGACGTGAGTGTTTATGTTCTGTTTTTATAAAGTAGTAATGGTGAAGAATGAGCACAAAGTATACTTGATTGTATGCGGAATTTGTGGCCCATAGACATCATCTGTCCTCTACAAAAAACCATCATGCTACAGACTAATTTCGTTACCATTGATAATAAAAAGCAGCATTATATTAATGGTGCCCCTTCACGGTGGAGTCAACCCATTTGTGCTGCAGCCATAGTGCTACATCGAAAATGGGTTGATTACACTGCAGTACGCCAGAGTGCCTCTACCGCGTTACTTTACTTCCCAATAAATATATTTCAAACTGATTTAAATTATATTTTAATTTCAATACTATTCATTTCACAGAGTTGAGCAAGCATAAAAAGATCGCATTTAATTCAAACGCGAGAACCGAAATACAAACAAAGATTGCCTCGAGGTGCACATTCAACTATTGGCTCCATTTTTTTTTCCTTTTTTCAAACAGAAGTATCGGATAGAAGACACTTTTCTTTGTTCTTTTAAATGAAACGTATTTCCTGTGTAAGCAGTTCTTAATTTTTGCTGTAAAATTAAAAATCTTTTAATACGTATTATTCATTTGCGAAGCACTGCTTCGTGCATAAATTAACAAAACAGAACACGTATGGAGTGTTCTGTGCACGTCTATCTGTCATAGTGAATTTTCTCTACAACTCTCTTCACGGTTGATCGGTGCACATTTTCGCAATACAAAAATTATTAATCGTTTTAAGTTTCAGTTTTCATTTCAATATATACGTGGTAGAGCCATACTGCAGTTATATTAGTAGTATAGTTGCAGCACAAATGGGTCGGCTCGATCGGGGAAGGACCACGTTCTCACAGAATACCAGCGTTAAATAGTAGCTTAATGGTGCTGTGTTTTGCATGGTGAGTGTAGAGAACCGGATACCCTATTTACTGGAAACAGGCAATTGTGACAACGCATTTGCATTTTGATTTGTAATCGAGGATAGATGTAGATGTCTTTGGGCCGCAGCAACCACTTACCATCAGGTAGACTATGTGCTAGCAGTTTGTCACCCTATCCTCTATAAAAAATGATTTTTATTAATTGTTAACGAGCAGATCGCTGCTGGGTGGGAACGCGGATAGATAGATAGATAGAAAATTCTTTATTGCACTCAAACAAAACAATTTGGTACAAACGCGAACTTAATGCCGAAAAGACATTCTCTGCTAGCTAACCTTTTGTAGTGTGGTGAGAGCTATGGGTAGAGCCGCGAGAGAAGAAAAAACTAACTTATTTATTTATTATATAATATTATGTATATGTTGGTTTATACATATATACACTTACACACAAACACACACACACACACGATATACACATATATATATATATATATATATATATATATATATATATATATATATATATATATTTAAATAAAGTATATACTAAACCAATAGAGCATACAATATAGTATATGAAATTATAATAAACATAATCAATATAATTAATCAAGTAATTTTAAATAATATACCTCAAGCTTTCGTTTAAATGTATTTATTGAAGGAGCATCTTTTAAATCTCGTGGAAGGTTATTCCAAAGTGTAATTGATGATACCGTGAAGGAATCCGAGTAGTATGTAAATTTATGCATCGGGATAGTTATAGTTTTGTTGAACGGGATAAGCTTAAATATGAAAAACGCTCTTTTAGATAAACTGGGGAACAAGGATTGTGAAGAATACCATACAAAGTGGTTAGAAGGTGTGTGTTCCGGCGGCAGGCCAAAAATATAGCATATGCACAGATTGAGCAGACGGTCGAGTTTGCTAAGCAGCTCCTCAGTTATATCTGGATAGGCAATATCGGCATAATCAAAAATATAGCGTATGCACAGATTGAGCAGACGGTCGAGTTTGCTAAGCAGCTCCTCAGTTATATCTGGATAGGCAATATCGGCATAATCAAAAATATAGCGTATGCACAGATTGAGCAGACGGTCGAGTTTGCTAAGCAGCTCCTCAGTTATATCTGGATAGGCAATATCGGCATAATCAAAAATATAGCGTATGCACAGATTGAGCAGACGGTCGAGTTTGCTAAGCAGCTCCTCAGTTATATCTGGATAGGCAATATCGGCATAATCAAAAATATAGCGTATGCACAGATTGAGCAGACGGTCGAGTTTGCTAAGCAGCTCCTCAGTTATATCTGGATAGGCAATATCGGCATAATCAAAAATATAGCGTATGCACAGATTGAGCAGACGGTCGAGTTTGCTAAGCAGCTCCTCAGTTATATCTGGATAGGCAATATCGGCATAATCAAAAATATAGCGTATGCACAGATTGAGCAGACGGTCGAGTTTGCTAAGCAGCTCCTCAGTTATATCTGGATAGGCAATATCGGCATAATCAAAAATATAGCGTATGCACAGATTGAGCAGACGGTCGAGTTTGCTAAGCAGCTCCTCAGTTATATCTGGATAGGCAATATCGGCATAATCAAAAATATAGCGTATGCACAGATTGAGCAGGCGGTCGAGTTTGCTAAGCAGCTCCTCAGTAATATCTGGATAGGCAATATCGGCATAATCAAAAATATAGCGTATGCACAGATTGAGCAGACGGTCGAGTTTGCTAAGCAGCTCCTCAGTTATATCTGGATAGGCAATATCGGCATAATCAAAAATATAGCGTATGCCACAGATTGAGCAGACGGTCGAGTTTGCTAAGCAGCTCCTCAGTTATATCTGGATAGGCAATATCGGCATAATCAAAAATATAGCGTATGCACAGATTGAGCAGACGGTCGAGTTTGCTAAGCAGCTCCTCAGTTATATCTGGATAGGCAATATCGGCATAATCAAAAATATAGCGTATGCACAGATTGAGCAGACGGTCGAGTTTGCTAAGCAGCTCCTCAGTTATATCTGGATAGGCAATATCGGCATAATCAAAAATATAGCGTATGCACAGATTGAGCAGGCGGTCGAGTTTGCTAAGCAGCTCCTCAGTTATATCTGGATAGGCAATATCGGACATAATCAAAAATATAGCGTATGCACAGATTGAGCAGACGGTCGAGTTTGCTAAGCAGCTCCTCAGTTATATCTGGATAGGCAATATCGGCATAATCAAAAATATAGCGTATGCACAGATTGAGCAGACGGTCGAGTTTGCTAAGCAGCTCCTCAGTTATATCTGGATAGGCAATATCGGCATAATCAAAAATATAGCATATGCACAGATTGAGCAGACGGTCGAGTTTGCTAAGCAGCTCCTCAGTTATATCTGGATAGGCAATATCGGCATAATCAAAAATATAGCGTATGCACAGATTGAGCAGACGATCGAGTTTGCTAAGCAGCTCCTCAGTTATATCTGGATAGGCAATATCGGCATAATCAAAAATATAGCGTATGCACAGATTGAGCAGACGGTCGAGTTTGCTAAGCAGCTCCTCAGTTATATCTGGATAGGCAATATCGGCATAATCAAATATAGGAAGCAACAGAGAGTTGACTAGCGTAACCTTGGCCGTCTGAGGAATAAATTTTTGCCAGAAAATGTGCCTGCAATTAAATTGAATGACATTGAATTAAAACGCGTTGATAAATTTAAGTACCTAGGGCATTTTGTTACCGATGACCTAAGTGACAATGTTGATATTGAAAGAGAACGTAGGGCGCTGGCAGTCCGATGTAATATGTTGGCACGTAGGTTTGCGCGGTGTAGTGAACAAGTAAAGATAACACTATTTAAAGCGTACTGTCAAGTTTTCTACACGTGCAGCCTGTGGTCGAATTATTCACAGCGGACTGTCGACACCTTACGTGTCCAGTATAATAATAGCTTCAGGATCTTGTTGGGGCTACCCCGATTTTGCAGTGCATCAGGCATGTTTGCAAAGGTGCGTACAGATGACTATTACGCCCTTATAAGAAAGAAAACAGCCTCGTTGCTTGGCAGGGTGCGGGATAGCTCCAACTCCATCATGAGAATAATTGCTGAATGATACGATTCCTCCTAAGGCAATATTACCGCTATGTTTAGTGAATAAGGCGCTTATATTTAAGAATTAGATTTAGGTACTAACATAAGTTCCATATTTACTAACAAATTTTATGGATCACTTGGTTATCTGAAATAAAATTATTATTATTATTAATGAATGCATAGTTCCAAAAATACCTCTCCTGACCTCATTAGCCTGTCATTAGCACCCAACTTAGACCGTCAGACAAAATTAAGCCAAGGTTCTTAACCTGTCTAACATATTCTAAATCTACACCGTTTAGAGTGACCTTATTTAGATGTTGATAGTCAAGTCGACATGTAATTTTTCTGCTCCCTATAATTATAACCTGTGTTTTGGCAGGATTTAATATTAACCCACGACATCTCGCCCACTGATGAACTGAGGCAAGATCAGAATTCTTTTGTCAACAGATGAATTTAGGTCATTTAAACTAAAATGCTGATACAGCTGGACATCATCTGCGTACAGGTAATACTTGCTGAAATTTATTACGGAAACAAGTGCATAAACACAGAAAAAAGCAACGGAGTTAAAACACAGCCTTGAGGAACACCAGCAACAACGTTACACCAATCGGAGAACTTATCATTAACACGTATGCGAAGAACTTAACCAGCGGAGTAGGTTATTAGGGCGGGATTCATGTGGGGTTATTTACATTTCTAGATGATTTTTTACTATCAATTTTATCTTTTTTTTTTGGTTTTCAAAAAAAAAAACATAATTATAGTGCTTCAGATAAAATTCAGCCTAGTCCCCTGCTCTCTATCTGTTCGTGAAGTTTCATTAAAATCGGTACAGGTATTCCGCAGATTAGCTCGGACGGACCGACAAACACATAGACATTCTTTTATTTATATGTATGCAGTATAGATAATAGAGACTAGCGCACAATCGCACTATCGATTGAGATCAAACATTATAATTTTTTTTTTAAACTGAAGAGATAAAGAAAAAACAAAAAATACAAAAAACACGTTCATTTATTGTAACATTTACTTAAAAAAACTTAATAACAAATTAATAACTTTAAAAACGAAGTTTATACCAGATTGGTTGTATAAAATCTACTTCTCTCATTGCTAAGGATTGTAATTTCTACTAGCGTAACCGACAAAGATTCACCATTGCACTTAGTCTGAGGCTTGATGAAGTGCCGCATTCATTGGCATGTTATAAATAATATTTGTATATGCTGGGGGAGTTTAATTAGAGTCATGCTTTTACGCGTTATTCTGTATTCGATTTTAACAGTTTAAAATAATTTCTCCGAACTATCAATGTTCCTGCATATGTTACCAAAGTACTTAAGTACTCTTCGTGAACAAGAAGCCGCTCGTTGTATATAAGAAGCAGCTCAGTAAGAAGTTCAAAAGAATTGTCAGCGGCATGTCAAGAACAAGAAGCCACTCAGCAAGAGCAGGTAGCCCAACGAGAACTGCAGAATTTTATTATCCAAGGCTTGAAATACTCGGTGATAAGATAAAAACAGTGCAGAAAGAAATATAACAAATCATATCCACAACTGAAACACTTGAAGACAGATTCAATAGCACCTAATACCGTCTTATGGCACTCTCTAGGGATTTTCAAAAATTTTTAGTTAGTATACCTCAGTCCAGGTTGCACCATCGCTCACATTAGGCAATGAAATTTCATTGACCATTTGACATATGTTCATTCAGCTCAGCTCATGTAGGCTCTCCATGAAACTCTTAGCATTATTAGCCAGCGCAATATTTCAATTGCGTCGATTTTATTCCTGTCAGGGGCTAATAAAGGTAAGGTAGTGTTTTTTTATAGAATGAGTGTGACATGTAAGCACATAGTTAACTTGATGATAAGTGGATGCAGTGGCCCATATACATCTACATTTATCCTCGATTAAGAATCGAAATGCAGATACGTTGTCACCGTTGTAAGGGCTAATATAAAATACCTAGTTTGCAGTAATAAAGGTTTCGGGTTCTTTACAATCACCATAAGAAATACAGCAGCAATGGGCTGTTATCTTACGCTAGTGTTCTATGAGAACATGGCTCCACCTTGGTTGAGCCAACTCATTCGTGCTGCAGCCACAATATAGTTGCAGCGTGGCTCTGCCACATAAGAAAGGTGTACGTACAATTCTAATTTAAAATATACTAGGAAGCCATTAAATTACCATTGGAACTATGTAAGCTTTCGTTATCGTCTTCATTAATAGGCATACCAAGTTAAATGACCTTCCATTAGAAGGTAAAGGTGAACTAAACCCCCATATAACTCACCGTATCTCGAGAATTTCTCATTATAATATAGAACTAATAGATGTCACCGTATCATGCACACCTGCTCCTTATATATATCGTGCGGATATACTAATGATTTCTCCTCCCTCTGACTTATGGCACCATTTGTTGCATGGCATCGCATGTAAAACAAATTAAATCACTAACTAATAGTAACATTCTGATTATTGGGCAACCCCTAGCATATACGCTGACCGCATAAATACCTACGCGGGCGGCGCCGTCGTCTGACGTCAAAGGCGTTTCACAACTATAAGGTCTTGAAACTGTGGTATTACCTATGACAATTTTCTTTCTTCATACCGAGCGGTTGAGAATATCACCCATCTCCCTGGCAGGAGACAGCAGGAGATGGGCAGCAGCATCTTCCTGATAACAACTGTGATATAATAAAAAAAACCTGCGGTTACCAACCCGCTCGCCAAGCGTGGCGACAACTATGGCAAATATCACCCATGAATAACGACGCAAACAAACGGCCCCCAGTCAACGGCGGCCCCGCTATTCCTGGCTACGGTGGCGACCATGGTAACGGCGGGGCAGAGGATGCTAAGAATCTCCGGTGGAGGTTCGGTTACCATCTATGACGACTCGACCTGGCAACATATAACGCACGCACCCTGAGGACTGACGAGAAGATACTGGAGCTGGAAGAAGAGGTAGACAAGTTGCGCTGGCATATTATTGGATTATCCGAGGTCCGAAGAGAGGGAGAGGACACGGTAATCCTCGAGTCCAGCAACTTGTTCTATCACCGGGAGGGCGACCATCTGTCCCAAGGAGGTGTAGGATTTATCGTCCACAAGTCTCTCGTCAAAAACGTAAAGATCGGGACTGTGTCGACGAGGGTCGCGTACCTGATACTCAGAATCACCAAACGATATTCGCTGAAGGTTTACGCACCAATCTCGGCGCTTCCCGTTGAGGAGGTGGAGGAAATGTATGAGGATATTTCCAGAGCTATGCATTCCTCCAAAACCCATTACACGGTGTTGATGGGAGACTTCAACGCAAAACACAAGAGAAAGCGGTGAACTGAAGTTAGGGAAATTTGGAGTAGGGCAACGGAACCGAAGGGGCCAGCAGCTGGCCGACTTTATGGAGAAAAAGGGACTCTTTATGATGACCTCTTTCTTCCAGAAGCGGCCTCATAAGAAGTGAGAGCCCCGACGGTTTGACAAAAAATGAGATTGACTTTATTATGACGACCAGACGCCAACTATTCAGTGATGTATTAGTGATCGCATGGGTGAAAACTGGCAGCGATCACCGAATGGTTAGAGGCACACTGAACCTAAACGTTAAGTTGGAGAGGTCTCGTCTAATGAAGTCAACGCTACGTCCCACTCGTGCTCTAATCCAGAATCCCAAAACCTTTCAGCTCGAGTTACGTAACTGCTTTCAGTGCCTAGAAGATTGCAATGCAGTGGACGATATGAATGACAAGCTCATGGAAACTGTCCATGCGATCGGAGCTAAGTTCTGCAAAATCAAGAACCCCCAAGTCCCGCCGCAGAAGAACACAAAAACTCTCCGATCACACTCTTAATCTCATGACTGTTAGAGGGGAGATGAGGCTGCAATCGTCAATAGATTTGACAGCATACAGGCAACTGAACAGACAGATCTCCAAATGCGTGCGGCGAGACTTACGCAACTTTAATAATGCTCGTATTAAAGAAGCAAGCGAGCAGAACCAGGGCTCCAAAGTCTTTGCCAGAGATCTGTCTGCCAGAAAGAGCCAACTCTCAAAGCTGAAGACTGAATGTGGCAGCATCGTTCACTGGGACATCATCTGGGACACCTGAGATTTTGAGTGAGATTGAGAGGTTCTATGGGCAGCTGTACACATCATCGTTGGAGCGTGTGGCTCCAACGATGATGTGTACAGTACAGTACAGTGGCAAGTGTGAGTAACGATCCAAGAGCAATTCTTATCCGACACTATTCCGATGATATCCCGGACGTCAGTGTGAGCGAGATTAGAATGGCTCTCCAGCACCTTAAAAACGGCAGGGCCCCAGGCAAGGATGGAATTACTTATTGATCACTTTATTTATCTTATTTTTCCGAAATTAATTAAAATGGAAGTTCTGTTTAGGGATCTTCTGCATTAATCACAGACAGATCGTCGCGTTTACCTTTTTTTGAATGAAAAATCAGAAATAATATATTATATGAATAAAATAAAAATATAAATTAGAAAAATTCAAAAGTGCACACCTCGATGCCCTCTTCGTCTTACGGCCATATTCTATATAAAAAAAAAATCTCTATATGTACATCGACTTTGGTTGATATCTCGTAAAGTAATAAAATATTTCATTAATGCATTACAGTCATCCAAACGGAAAAGCCCTGAAAAGTTTTTGGCAAGATAGTTTAGTTGATTAATTGCTTCAGTTATTTGTGGATAATCATATTAACACGCACGCCCCCAAATCAACTGACGTAACAGTAAGTATAATTAAATCACGTTTTTCTTTTCAGACATAAGAGTCACCTAATTCTAAGAACAAATGACGAATATTAAAAGAATAATTTGATGTAGTTGTAGAAATTGAAACAAAAAAGTGAGGAAAAGGAACGAAATGGATTACAGAAGTGATTTTCGAAAGCAACCAGTTCTACATGATTCTAAAGATAGTGAAAAAAGTCGTTTTATTAAGTAGTTTTCGAGATATCTTATGTTTACTAATAACGGACTAAAGGACATCAAAATATAATTTTTTATCAGACATTTTATGATAATAATACATGTTATTAAATTTAAAAAAATCAGGCTTGTTCATTAGTGTTGCTGCTTCTATTTTATATTTTATTATTTGCTGTTTCTATTAACGTGCTTTTCATAACATACGAGTATTAGTGCGATGTAAAATAATAAACATGAATTAAGGGGAAATATAATCTCAAATGGCTTAGCAAGATCCTTCGTTATGGCGAAAATATTGCAGCATTAATTATGAAATAAATATATGGTAAAGGTGAGGATTAATGTTAAGGATTATATTAGACGAAAACACGTTTTCGTAAAATTTTCTCCATAGAAAAATATCCAAAGTTATCTCCAAAATAAACAATAAACCGCTGTTATTCATAAAATAATTTAAATAAGATCATGAAACTTTGCATACTAACTGAACTAACTATAAAGCAGTGCTTATGTTATTTACTTTTTTTAAAATACCATTATTTTCACTTTAAAAAGAAATTACCTAAACTATCGGCCTTTTGAAGCGTGATTCCTGCCGCACGGTCACTTCGCTTCGGCCTTTGAACGAGTAGGTTGTGTCGCTTATGATCAGAATATATATTACGCAACAGGACGACGTAAAATTAAAATGGGAAATAACCGTAATAAAAATAAGAAGCGACTGGCTTGGCGTTAAGAAACAGGCATAAATATGATAAACCTAATGAAATAAGTGTCTAACGACCTTTCTACTTACAGTATTAGTGATTACAAACATGTCGGTACATAGCATACGACGCGCGGGCAAATGCGGACGAAATTAGAATTTGAGCTGACTTACTCTATCCCCTTAAGAGCGTACTCGTATATTCAAATATGCGCAAGTTGAAATCAACGCGATCGCTCTTCTAAAACGGCGTAATATTGAGGCATGCTACAACGATCTTTATGTGTGCGTGACGGGGCGAGCTGGGGCGAGGGCATCATTTTGATACTATTGGAACAAAAGAATTTTTAGTTAATATAAATAACAATAACTTTTTATTCACTGCTTTATAACATTAAAGACTTAAAATATACAAATAACGTAATTTAAAAATTATATGGCTTTTTTATTATTGCGTGCATGCGCGTGTGGATTTGCGTATGGATGTGTGTGTGTGTGTGTGTGTGTGTGTGTGTGTGTGTGTGTGTGTGTGTGTGTGTTGGTGTGTGTGTGTGTGTGTGTGTGTGTGTGTATCATCATCATCATCATTACAGCCCTTCACAAGTCCACTGCTGAACATAGGCCTCCCCCAAGTAATGCCACAAAGCACGGTCCTGAGCCATGTGTGTGTGTATGTTTACTATTAAATAAACGTATAAAATTATCAATTAAATAAATAATATTTTAACAAAGTATCATTCATGGTGCCGGGTTGCGCTGTGAGTTAAATTTCGGGAACGAAGGTATAAATAATCGCAAATTTAGTTTTAGAATCGGAACAGTTACAATGGCTACAAAAAGCAGATTATTTTAGCTATTCTGGTCGCCATTAGTTACACTGATATTTTTGCAATGTTTTATAATTTGCAATATGTTTTACAATTATTATTCAGGACTGATAAAATGAACGAATAATTTTTTTCTAAATGTCGTAAAACTGCACATTATTCTGTTTGCATTTTTCTTTTCCGGCAAATTGACCTAGTTGACACTGACATTCTTTTAATGAAGTTCCCTTCTCTTGAGTTTTGTTCACAACTCCTAAGATTCATGGCAGATTGTCTTAGAGCTCGTAAGCAGTATGTCAGGGTTGGAGACTATCGGTCTAAAGGGTATTATACTCGTTCTGGGGTAAGCCAGGGCAGTACCCTCGGTCCTACTCAATTCCTAATAACGATTAATGACTTACTCAGTAGGCTCACTAAGGCGGAATGTCTAATGTTTGCTGGTGACCTAAAATTATTCCATATTGTCACTGAGCGTAGTGATTGTGTAGCACTATAAAATGACATTGATGCTGTGGTTAAATGGAGCCTAAGAAATAAAGTTTCAAAATGTAAAACTATAACTTTTTCTCGATCACATTCCCCAATCAAAATGGCATACGATTAAGCTGGTTCACCGATAGACCGTGTCTCTACAATACATGATCTTGGGGTAGCTCTAGACATTAAACTAAATTTTCATGAACACATAGTTAAAATATGTAAAGACTAAAGAGAGAAGAGAATCGTAATAAGAACTTCGTCAAAATTCAAGAATAAAACTAATTTATAATGCGTATGTGCGTAGTAGATTAGAGTACTCGTATAACGTATTCGTGTGGAATACACAAGAAAAAAAAATATTTATATGGTTGAAAAATACAGCGCTGTCGTTATATGCGAGAAGTGGACGGTGGTAACGTCAGATTTTCTGTTATCCCCCAACATGGAGCTTACCTCATGCCAGTAATAGCCTTATCGCTAAAGTCATAAATTTTATAAATGGATTTTTACAAATCAACACCGATATATTTTTTGACAAAGTTGATGTAATTAGGAAGTACGTGTTTGCCTATCTGAATAGTTTATATAAGTTATCTAATAAAATGTAATATTATATTTGGTGTAACATATAAGCGATTTGGTCCAGTACTGTAAGCTTATATTGTTTGCTTAAATATATAAATAAATAAATTTAAAAAAAATCGGAACTTGTTGAACAATAAGTTTACGTTTTAGACTGTGAACTTTCTGAATTACTAATCTTAATCTAATTCTAAAAATAGTAATATTTTTTATGTATTCACAACGCATACAGTTCAAAAAATTCTCTAAATTTAGCGTCATATAGTATAAAAAGCACTTCATGCATGATCAAACGGTAATAAGACCTCAGACCTTGATAACCTCGATAAAATTCGAATCTCAAAAAAATCAATTATTGTGTTTTTCTCTGGGGCTCGGCAAGCTTGCTAAGTCGTTGCGCCTGATCTCTCTCCAATTGTGTCGGGTTGCTAACCATTTGACAACGAGTGAAGGAACTTACACTTATGCACTATAAACCCGTCCTGTCGTAAGAAGGGAAATAAGGAAATAAAGCAGAAGATGGGCTGTAGAATTTTTAATAACCACAAAAAAACTGTGGTTGCCAATCTGCCTGCAAGCGTGGTATCTATGGCAAATACATTTTGTATGAGACATTCTATGAGAAGGCTTAGGTTAAGCAGTGGATTTTGATAGGCTATAATGAAAAGAATAAATAAATGAGATCTCTCTACGTTATCATGATACACTAACTAATACTAGAATATGCTATGTTAAGGTAATAATGTCGCTTAATAAGATGTGGTCAAATCGACATGTGACATTAAACATTGAACGAAATTAGTTTTACGGATTTTATAGAGTTTTATAAAATCGTTTTATATTCTGATATAAAATAAGTTAACTCCACGTAACCACGAGTGCTTTTGAGTACTCGAAGCGTCGGGAATACAAAATAAGATAATAAAACACAATAAAAAATCCTTAAAACTAATTTCATTCAACGAATGAAATGTTATAAAAAGTTTTAATTAAAAATCTCGGGAGTATTTGAACTCATTTCAACAATGTAATTATAAAACAACTATCCATTGTTTTTTTGAATTGAAAGAAAAATTAGTTTTATAGATTTGTCAGAGATGCAGCCATTAAAAGGAAACTGAGCAAAATTGATTCGTCAGCCTATTTAAATGTTTTGAAACGCAGCGTATAGGAAAGCATGAAAATAGCCTGTTTATTCCAAATGGAAATCGGATATTTTTTTAATTAAAGGAAACTGAGCATAATTATTCGTCAGGGATGCAGACTTTTGAAAAGAAACTGAGCTAAATTGATTCGTCAGAGATGCAGTTTTATGAATTGAAAGGAAACTGAGCCAAATAAAAGATCCGTCAGAGATACAGCCTTTTGAGTTGAAACGAAACTGAGCTTAATAGGTCCGTCAAAGGTGCAGCATTTGGAATTGAAAAGAAACTAAGTTAAATAGGAAATTTTGAATTGAAAGGGAAGATCTGTGGGAATTCTGATTAATTGATTGTGGGAATTTTAGAAAAAAAAAACTAACTGAACACTATTTTAAGACGCTTCTGTACACAATGTTATATGTTGTTCCATTCGGGGTAAGAATGTGGAGATTCTGGGCATTTGACACACGCGAACATGCTACATACAGCTGACCATGAGAGAAGCACGGTTTTTCTAAGTTGATCCCCGCTATCTGTAACGTTTGCCCTTGCGCTTTATTAATTTTCATTGCAAAACTGAGCTTAATAGGGAACTGCAACCTTTTGAATTGAAAAGAAAGATCTGTGGGAATTATAGGGATCCGCGGTATAATAACATTTTCACCTTTTCCTACGCCTGTCAAAACTGTAGCACCGATTATGTTCCGTCCAAGATGTGTCACACGCAGCCTTGTCCCGTTACATAACCGAGGAGCATCTAAATTTCGGATTAGCATGACTGGGACACCTAATTTTATTTAAAGCTTATGTGAGGGCACACCTGACAACTCTAGAAAATTTAGAAACTCTACGGGATATGAAGTTCTGTTGAGTGAAGTGAAGTGAAGTGTCCATAACTGTGTCTACTGACAAATACTCTGTTATTTCTCATGCTACTTCGCTTAATATATCTGAATTTATTTTGTTAACGCTCTCATTTTTTGGTGCAAGAATCGCCCTTTCACATAACCATTTGTCTTCATGCATGTTGTTCGTTAAACCTCAATAAACGCTCGCAATTAATTCGGAATGACTCTGTACTAAATTACGAAAATCTCTCGTCAATTTAACCGTTCAGCCCTCTCCGTTTCCAACCGCCCATCGCCAATTTTTAATAGTGTGTCAGCATAGTTTCCAGTATTGATATCATTATACAAATGCACTCTCATATTCGTAGTTAAACTGAATTTTCTCACCTTGTTCCATAAAATAGACGATTTGAGGCATGCTTTAATTTCATCTGCAGGTGTGCCCTTTTTGAATGACAGGTAAAGTTTGGCGAAAGTCACCAGCAAGTAAAACCACCATTCCTCCCATTACATCGGTATTGCGGGAGTGTTCGATTTAGTGCTTCTTATGCGACATTGTACTTTCGTCCCACATTAAAAGTTTGCATTCTTGTAGCATTATACCTCGTGCACTATTTTTGCTAAAGTTGCAGATCGGCGATTCTTGCTGGGCTAGATTTAGAGGGAGTTTTAAAACAGAATGTGCAGTGCGGCCCCCGCTTAGCAGCGTGGCGCCTATACCGGAGGAAGCTTCGGCCACAGCAATGTTGTTATCTTTCCGTACTTGCACTAATAATAAATTTAACAAAAATGTCTTCCCAGTTCCTCAAGGGGCATCTAAAAAGAAAAGTTCGTCTCGTCTCGTTTTTGTTCGGGAAGCAAGCGGAGTACAAATTCGGCTACTTGCTGCTGCAAAGCTGGTATATCGTAGTTTGTTGTTTTTTCACGTATAATTTCATCACTTAGGTCATTGTCGGTTGTTCGCTGAGGGCTTATCATTCCAAAGTCGCTTAATTTTTTGCCTACCATTGCCATTACCTTATCTTCAATTTTTCCAAGTGCTTCATTATAAATAAGTTGCACATTCCTGACCGTTGACAGTTTTAAGGTCTTTATATCCTGTAGGACCCCGAAAATGGTGCAGCAGCAATTGTAAACAGAAACATTCAAAATTAGTTACATGGACGGTATACACACGACCAAGGGCATCTGATGACTTTACACTGGGCCAATTTGCAACAGGCGCGCCTTGAATACGGCGTTTCCTCTCCTTCCTAGATGTGTTCGAAGTATAATAGCGGAGGATTTCAGAATACAACAAAGTTTTTTTAAAGGGGTCGCTTTGACAACGTTGAAAGAAGACTGTTAGTGTAGTTTTTGGCGGTGATGCAATTCTTTCTTGGAAATTTCTTTCGGTGAAATATACACGCTCTCCATTTTCTAAGTGCACAGCAAGGTGAGTAACTGTTGGGTGCCTTTCGTGTAAAGGGAAGCCAAGAAGACGCCACGCTGCCTCGTTACTGCTGACATAACGCCCTGCTTGAAAGGTCTGTACTTTTATACAGCTATATAAAAAAAACTCGCCAAAAATCAAAAATACACTCTACTATCTCAGCATGCTCTACCACTTAACATTAACGGGATTTGCCTCACCTTCACTCCTGGGATTAAATATTGCTTGGTCGCTTCCTTTATTTATGTACTTACAGATATACTTGATTGTGCGGACAGAGCTACATGCTTCTACATCAATGTGGTCATTAAACATTTTACATAGAATGGGCGAATACGGGACAATCCAGCTGTTATCTAAGGTTTCGAGCGCTACAGAGCGAGATTTGATTGTAACTTTCCTGCCACCATCTTCGGGAGCTCTGCGTCTGTATAAAGGGTAGCCATTGTCATTGTGCACTGTTTCTTTTAATAGCTATTAAGGGAATTTCTTTGTACATTTTCCTTCTTTCATACATGGCCATATTGAATTTCGTGCTCCACATGGACCGTGAATCATATTTCGGACGATGGTATCATACAATTCTTTATCTTGCTCGGGATCTGGAATCTCGGCGCTTATTATGTCGTCTATTTGGCTGAGCCGCAACATTTCTTTAAGCCATATTAGAATGTGGGCATGCGGTAATCCTCTTTTATGCCATTCAATTGAATACATGAAGCACTGCCCCTCTACGAAAATTTTCCCTTTGTTAATTACATACATAAATTTTTGTACGTACATAACATACATAAACAATCACGCCTGTCACCCAGAGGGGTAGGCAGAGACTACAGACTTCCATTTAGCAAGATCCTGACATACCTTTCTCGCCTTTTCCACATCCATATACCTACGCATACATGCTCTATCGGTTAAGGGTACTCTTAATTTGGCTCATTTTTAGTATATCGCCAATTTGGTCGACAAACTTCCGCCTAGGACGTCCCTTTCCGACTCTTCCATTCACTTCTGCAACATATATTTGCTTTGTCAGTTTTTCCGCATTCATTCTTTCTACATGACCAAACCACCGAAGCATTCCTTTCTTAATCCTGGTCACCGCATCATCTTGCAAACCACACTCTTCTTTTATCACACAGTTTCTCACCCTGTCACTCAGATTCAGCCCTAACATACTCCTTAGCGACCGCATTTCTACTGCATTTATTCTACTCTCGTGCTTCTTCTGCCACACCCAACTTTCACTACCATACGTTAAAGTAGGGACTAATACAGCACTGTGAATTGCCATACGTGCCTTTTTTGACACATTCTGACTTTTCACAATAGAGTGTAAAGCCCCATTTACTTTATTTCCTGCATTCACTCGTCGTTCAATATCCTTATCATATCTCCCATCCCTGCTGAATACACATCTCAAATATACGAAATCATCCACTTGCTCAATTAACTCTCCTTCTATTCTTATTTCACATACCGTTTTGCTTTCATTTCTTTCAAAAAAATTTTGTACTTTTAATCTAAATACTCTAGCAACTAAATCGTGTCTGTCAGTACTTTTTGGCCCTGCATTAGCTCCTCGGTTATTTCTTTCCATGTGGGATTGCAAGTAAAAGTAACAAAAAGATCAGGTCTTCCGTAAGTTCGTACATAGGCGAATGCGTCTTGTGTGTACTCATGTAGGTAGCGGGGACTGTTAACGAATGATGAGGACATAATTACCATTTTACCTAAATCTCTGGGGTTTACATTGGCGTCGCTAGAAACTATATCTTGTCAATAATTCTCAACGTGCAGCTTTTTTATTTAAAGATATATAACGGAAACGTTCACTTTCTACCTTCACACACATGTCTACCAAAAATTGATGAAATAATTGTCTACAACGGGCTAAGAGGTTAAAATCATTTTCTCGCAACATATGATACGCATAAAAATACATACATAATACTTTTTTGTTCGGAGTAGGCTCCTTTGTGACCGGGTTAATTAGTGGAATTTGATAATGATAACCCTTTTGTCCTTTGCAATAAATCAATGGGTATTACAGAGCGTCATAAAACTTGTGTGTATCGGCTACCCATTGCAACGTATTATCACGTGCTCGCAAGACAATGTCTCGTGAAGAAAATTGATCAACACCAATTACAGCTGCTATTTCGTTTATCAAAGGTGCATTGAAGCGCATTTCATGCTCTCCTCGAGGAATCCGATCTGCGTGAATGACGACTTTATAATCCTCTTCAGGTAGGTTTTCTAAAGCAGTTTTAAATGTTTTGACTAAAATGTTACGTTCATGCAAGAATCTTTGAATTTTGAACACTGTGTCTCTCAACTCCCTGGATAAATTGGCAGCGACGGTCTACCTCAATTTCTTCGTCACCCATGAAATATACTTGTAAAAATTTATGCTGTTCGTTTTCAGCTGGAAAAAGTGAACCTATTCTATGATAAATTTGCCCTTGCACCGTAAATGTAGGCGAAAATCCCGGCATTATTATTTCCCGGTCAACTCCGAAGGACGTCATTTGACAGCATGAGTTATATTTCCGGATCCTGTTTAAAAAGCGCCGTGACTCATTAGTATCATATAAAAAGAGAGTTTTCAAAGGTTCTTCTGGTTCCCCAAGTAACGGAAGAGACACTTTGCCATTGGAACAGCACATGCCTGCGGTCTCATCTTTCCATTTTAAAGCACTGCAAAATCGACACGGCTTGTCCATCAGTCCGATAACAACTAACCTGTGATTTTTATAATCAATCAACGGATCATAATTGAATGCTGCGTCATTAAAAACTGACTAATTGTTTCTTTGAAAATTTGTCGACGTTCAGCTTGGAGTTGTGCATTTGCATCTCATCGCGCCTGTGTCTGTTTTGGTGTTTCAAATGCCCTTACAGTAGATTGACATTCAGCTTGCTCAATGAGTCTGTATAGAGTTTCATCAGGTGTTTGCGCGGCTCTTAAGGCGGCCTAACGTTCTGCTTGTTCGAATAGCTTTAGTTGACTTTGAAAAGGTGTTTCAGAAGCTCTTAAAGTAGCTTGACGCTCTGCCTGTTCAAGACGCCTTTCTTGACTTTGAGAAGGTATTTCGGAAGCTCTTAAAGCAGCCTGACGCTCTGTCTGTTCAAGCCGCCTTTGCTGACGTTGAGAAGGTGTCTCAGATGCTCTAAAAGCAACCTGACGCTCTGCTTGTTCTTGCCTTCTCAGTTCAGCATCTTCTAAAGATTCTAGCGATCGAGCTAATCTTTTCGCTTGTCTTTGAGAAGATACTCTTGAAAGGCTGGACTTACGTTTGCGAGGCATTATGAAGTAATAAAAAACCTATTTATAAAAAAAAGGTAAAATACCTAAAAGGAATTAAATTCCCTTTTAAATATTTTTTTTAAAATCAAATCCAAAATATCTAAAAGGAATAAATATTCCTTTTAAATATTTTTTAAAATCAAAACAACAAAACCAATTCAAGACACAACACGAATCCGAAAACGATAGCCAAAAAAAAATCGAATCAACTTAAACGAAATCACAAAACAAATCGCAGAAAACCGAAATCGAAAGCAGTAGTCAATATAAATATAAGCAACGAAATAAGAATTCAGTGTATAGGTACCGTATACACTATCTATACTATTAATATTCCTTTGAAATATTGTTAAATAACCTAAAACAACGAAAACCAATTCACGATTCTAAATAAACAAAATCCGAAATCAAAGCCAGAGTCTAAATATGTATAAAGGAATACCAACCAAATCAACAAAACCGATCCAAGAAAATACACAAATCCGATAATGAAAGCAAATATAAATCCATTCAACCTTAACTAAATCACAAAGCAAATAACAAACAACCGAAATCGAAAGCAGGTAGTCGAATAAGCTACGAAATAGAAACAATTTAAGCGTATAGGTACCGTATGCACTATAAGTTGACGCGCGGCTCAACGGCGGGAGTTAAGTACATGTCAGGAAACATTTCGTTACCGCGATTTAAAAACCTAGTAACGACATCTAGCGGAATCAATTTAAACTATTATAAATTTGCACGATTTTTCTTATTGTAATACCGATTCATTCATAACCACATATAAGAACTGTATTCATTTCCGTTCAATTAATATTACTAAGGCTTATTAATAAGGCTTACTAAGAACTTTTTCTACCACAGTTATACTACTATTACCAAGTAATAGTTGAGGGTGAAAGCGTGACAGGTGGTGATAATATTTCTGATACATACTTATAATCACGCCTGTAACCCCTGCGGGGTAGGCAGAGCATCAACGGATTACTTAATGTCGTCTGCGAGGTTATCGCCTATTCTGTGAATTACAATGCACCAAAACGTTTGAAGAAAATCAGCTGGTGAATTTTATGTTTTTATCGCTCTCTTCTCGATCCTGCGTAGAAAAATACAGATCCATACATTTTTTATCTTAATTTTGGTAAAAAGACATAATAATCCAGATATTCTGACTTTCTGTGTTCGTCCATCGTACCGTCATCCGTCTTATAGAATCACGGTGGCGCCACCTAGTTGAATTTAATTTTGCAACATATTCGATTTTAACACGGGAATGATATGTTTTTCCGCTGAAAAAAGTAGCCTATGTCACTCTACAGCCACCAAACTATCCCCATACAAAAGAACATGCCATGCCAACGCTCTGTTGCGACGTGAAAGGACAAACTTGTGCAATATATTCAATTTTCCAACGTGAATGAGATGTTTTTCCGCGGAAAAAAGTAGCCTTTGTCACTTTAAAGCCACCGAACTATCCTCATAACAAAATTCATGCCATGCCGACGCTCTGTTGCGGCGTGAAAGAAGGACAAACTTTTGCAACATATTCTATTTTTCCACGGGAATGAGGCTGTAGAGTGACATAGGCTACTTTTTTCCGCGGAAAAACATTTCATTCCCGTGGGAAAATAGAATATTGCCCACGGGAACGGGAATGGGATGTTTTTCCGCAGAAAAAAGTAACCTATGTCACTCTACAGCCACCGAACTATCCCCATAAAAAAAATCATGCCATGCCGACGCTCTGTTGCGACGTGAAAGAAGGACAAACTAACAAACAAACATACTTTCGTATTTATAATATTAGTATGGAAGTATGGATTTAATGTAAATAATACAGAGCAATATCCACATAATACATTTTGCGGTTTTCTGCTCGGAATAATGTAATGATACTACTGGTCGTTGTTTCATAAGCATGAAAATAAAATCAGCTTAGCGGTCATTTTCTCGAGATAGTGTTTATTTTCCCGTGTTTAAGAAAATTTCCAATATATGCTAACACATCATATTATATAGGCACATCGTTGTGATGAATTTTGTGCAAACGTTATTCATGTGTGTTAATGTTCAAAAATCTTCACATGCACATATATAAAATTCTTCATCATCATTATCATATTAGTCAATCAAGTCCACTACTAGACTACCATACTACTATATACCTACCCATTAGGTTGCCTTTAACCTTTCAAACACCAAGCGGCCAAAGGAGACAATCAATTTTTGTATGGAGAATGGGCCCACTTCAAACTTCAAATTTTCGCGACACGCAATGAAATGCATGTCGATTTATTCCTTATAATATATAGATTACAAAAGTAACATTAGTTTTACCACATGTAAACGGAAAACTGAGAAATTAACAATTAAAATATGAATTTTAAAATAACCTAGAAATAAACTAAAAGCTATAGTAGTTTTACCGGTATTTTAAGTTAAAATAGTGCACTGTTGAATAATAGTTCATATAAAACCAAGTTGTAAGTACATTCAGAATTTTCAGGTACTTCAAATCTTTTTTAGTAGTTACGGCAAAATATAGTGCCTGTCTGTGTACAAATGTGGTATGGATACTATTTTTTACATATATTGATTGTGAGTGTACTTTCCAATTACCTTTAAAATAATATGATTAAATTCAAGATGACTAAGGTATAATATTTTTGATGTAATACCATTAAGTGACGTTAATATTTCTAGTGGGTTCAAAAATGATTGTCCCCTTTGACCGCTTCGATATTCAGTCAAAATTCAAGCGGTCAAATATGGCCGCACCCACCACAATATAAGTTTTTAACCCATAAAAACTTATATTTAGAGACTACTGTTCTATGAAGAAGTTTGACATTATAGAATCAATATAAAATTTTCTATCCTCTAGTGGAATAAAAAAAGTTAGTCTATGGATATTAATTTATATTCTACGTTCATTACGTACGCCATTTTCGTGTGAATGTTATTACGTTGATTTTTGGATTTTTCTAGTGTTTTATTAGTGTTTTATTATAGTGTTTATTATAAAATTGTTATAAAAGTTTTTGTGTGAATATAATTTATCTTTTTACGTAAATAATTTCGAGTAATATCTATATATTAAAATATTTGTGATTTTTACGCTGCCGACATCCGCTTGGTATATTTTTCTTTGTTATCAAAATATAATAAAATATTTATGTAATATAGTAAGAGCTGACTTTCTTTAGACTACAGAATAGAGAATTATGTATAAATTTTATATGCCAAACTTCTTCATAAAAATGTAGTCTCTAAATATAAGTTTTAATGATTTTAAGTGTTGTGGGTGAGTGCGATCGCATGCGACCGCTCGGGATTTGCCAGGCGCATGCGACTGCACAGGAATTTTTTGAGGATTGAAGGGTTCAACAGTAGTCACGCTAGGCAGGCGCGTTGGTAACCACTGTTTTTTATCACTTTTTGAGTCTTCTGGAAGACGCTGTTGCACACCTCCTGTTTCATTTCCTTCTGTGAAATCATATGATACCTGTGGGATGACATGATATAATGGATTCTCATACAGAGCCACGGACACATTAGTATTTAGTTGAGGTGCTGAGGGACGCAGGCTCGCATGTTTTTCGGTTAAGCAATTGTATAGCCTACAAATAATGTTCCGGATCTGGATGTTTATACCCAATGCCGTATTAGGCCATACTGGGGTCCATGGGCACACAAAAATTTTGGGCCCTGTTGGAAAGTAAAAAAAAAAGTGCATGATAAAAACATTTTTCTGCTACATATTTATTATAGTTAAGTGGTTAAAATCACATAATATGTCATTAATGAGGGCATCCACGATCCACCAGGAGCGGCGCCACTTTACATGGAGGCAAAATATTTGACAGATTTCATAGCGGGGACGATAATTTCTTAGGAAAATGTAAACTTTAATGTTTCTTTCCTAAACTTTCTTTCAAAATAGTCTGTAAACCATCAATACGTGTATTATTTTTATTTATTACATTAAAATTTAGACCACTTGTCCTAAAATAAGGGTTGTAACAATTACTTGATATAAAATCTAACGTTAGACGTTGAAAATTTTCATATTAAATAAATAATTTGCGGTTAAATCTTTTAAAGTGTTATTTTTATGAAACAGTTTGAAATGATATTTTTATCTTATAGATTATAAATACATAGATTGCCGAAAATAAAAAATCCAGGTTATAAGTAAGGCGACCGTACAGCCCGACAAAAACGTTTAGATGGCAGCGAAACGCGGAACATTTTCTGGCTAACTCGGCAATGTGTGGCTTGTCACTGCTCAGGGTTGCCAGAAAGTCACTAACAACGCCCTCATTTACTCTATATTTTTTTTGTCGAGTTATATTTTCCTAAAATAGAAAAAATATTGTATAGCGTAAGCGAATTAGCATCGATGCCTTTCGTCATGGGGGCCCCCTGGGCTCAGGCCCCGTGTTCGCTTATGGTAAAGATGGTACTATTTATACCTGAATTATGAATCTGTGTTTATGTATGTAAACTGCTCTCAAGATACTTTAGAAACTCCAAGTATGGGGTAACGTGATTTTTTAAATAAATAACAGAAAAACTTACAAGTAACAGAAAATGAACTAAAACTACACGGCGACCGGCGCCAGCTAATACGGCAGTGTAGGTCGTACCTCCATCGGGTGGAACAACGACCTTATGGACTTTTTGGCAATTTATGAGGTATAGGCCTCCCGTTTTCGTATATAAGCGGACTTATGATGGCTGTATGATATGTGTGTAATACGAGTGGATAAAATAAGTAAATAGCAACGATAGTTTAATAATACGTTTTTGCTAAAAGATATCTGCTTTTATTTTCGCTTTTCTATTGTATTTTGTTGAGTCGATTTCATGATTGATTCATTTTTTTCGCAATAACTTTAAATGAGTCGATTTCATGATTGACATTTTTTTCGCAATAACTTTAAACTCAAACTAATTTATTTATATCGAATTATAAATTTTTCTCAATATTTCATTTTTAATACTACCAAAATTTCAAAAAAAAAAAACTGGTCAAGTGCGTGTCGGACCACGCATAATGAAGAGGTACCTAGTTGCCCGTCACACTCACAGTACGTGAACTTAGTAATGGACGCCACACACGGTCAGTTCAACTGATCACTTCAAACTAAAACTGTTGATATTTTTTAAAATATTGATATAGGGAGTGGTATTCAAATAAGATTAAAAAACTTTTTGATTTTAAGTCATTTTCTATGGAGTTGTAATGAAGTTTATACTAATGCGTTTTTAACTAAGTGCGTTTTATAAGTTTGTCGACTATTATTGGTTAATTTGTTAATTTTAATTAGCTGTGATAGTTTTCCTTTTAACTTTATTACATAAACTAATATCATGTATATATACTTTTCACATTTAATTCTGAGGTAACACACAAGAAAATACAGTCGTATTGTGAGCCTCCTTCTTTTTTTGAAGTCGTTTAAAAAAATCTATTTGATACCTTGAGTAATATTGGAATATTAGAATTCTAACCGTGAATATTCTGTATTAAAAACTACATGTATGTTACTGGCATAATGTTAAAAAATAAAGTTACAGCTATATAACTGTGTCCTCTTAGGCACAGGCCCTTCCCCTCATTTCTGAGAGGGTTTTAAACAAAGAAGTATCCACCGCGCTGTTCCGATGCGTATTGGTGATAGTGGAGTTAACACCTTTGTCTTCAAAATATTTTTAATAGGTTTCCTTAAGATGATTTTATTGGCGGCATA
Source organism: Parnassius apollo (assembly GCA_907164705.1). NCBI lineage: Eukaryota > Metazoa > Arthropoda > Insecta > Lepidoptera > Papilionidae > Parnassius > Parnassius apollo. The sequence continues at coordinate 4,845,571 of CAJQZP010000693.1, forward strand.
GTATGGGTTAAATCTGCATTTAAAATTGCAATCAACAAATGCATTGGTGCCGAACGATCGATGCGAGGATCGAACCCGAGTCTCTTATGAACTGTGAAATTTACGGAGAGTGCTTAGCCCCTGAACTACCACGACTCTACTACTACACGACTCTTCGGTTAATCGCTTGGTAGAAGAAAATGCTCGAAGTTGAAGACCCAAAATGACACAGTCTGACCCAAAAATTACCACCAACCGAGACTACATCTAATCATCGTTTTGAAACGTTTAGCGACGAATATTTTGTCGTGCATTACGGTTCTATACTTTTTCTGTAAATTTGCTCGTAATGATTTTTTATATTTACGCGAACACTACCACATGATTTTATCGCGTTTAATTTGAATTATTTTTAATTCACGACGTTTCGGGTGCTTTCCAGCACCCATGGTCACGGTGGACGTCCCTTGTAAATAAAAAAAATAATATATTTGCTCGTTTTTAGGGTTCCATGTCTTAAAAGGAAAAACGGAACCCTTATATGATCACTTTGTTGTCCATCCATCCGTCAGTCCGTATTTCACAACTTTCTTCTCAGGATCGGGTGGAATTACAAAATTAAAATCAATATAAAATACTAAGACCTGCTAGATTATCATCTCGTTTATACGGAACCCTCAGGACACAAACTTACCCGCACTTATTCGGTTTTTTATTGTGATTATATTTTGACTAAAAGATTTTGAACCTCTCTATTGTTGTGAATTTCACTTATCTGGTACCTTACTGTAGGAGATACTGACGTGTATCGTAAACGAATATACCGTAAAGAATGTTATCAACGTCCGTATGTATACTCAGCTTTGGAATGTTATACCAAGGCGAGCTAAAATTACAATGTGATTTTTCTCTTATTTTGAATATCACAATGCCAATATTTATATCAGATATACGCTCAACTGCCTTATTTTCTATTGCTTTTGAAACAATAATACACAAAAATTATAACAGAAAAAATATTATTTTTTACTGAAAAAAAAAAGGAATACATCTGTGGTTTTTAAACTGTTTCTTTCAGGTCAAGAAAAGAAAAAAATTAAACAGTATGAACTATTTTTTATGTACGAACAAATCGGTAAATTAACAGTATATTAGAAAAGAAAAGTTAATCCAGGATTTAAACTTCAATGAACAATTTTTAATAGTTTACGAGTAATGTTCCCAAAATGTAAATTTAAGTATTAAAATCTCAAATCTGTTATTATCACAATGTGAGAAAAAATCCAATAATATTTCACAGAATTTCAAATTTTACCACATGGATTCATTTTGCCAAAAAGCTACTCTTTACACAAAAATATATTTTAATACTGACAAGTTAGACACCATCTGCATGGGTTGCGTTTAGTACCTAATAGAATAGAAAATGAAACACTTATAATTTAAAATATGCAGATTTGGCGGATACTACAAAATGAAAGCTTTTAATTTAGTTTAAAGAATTGGTCAGAAATGTGTGTGTGTTTTGTGTTAAGTTCTTGCAAGCCGATGTGGTCGACTAGCGACAAAGTCCTTTTTCAGAAACTTAAAAATAACTAACTTTGAGAATGCTGCTACTGTAAAAAAGAAATTTCAATGTATTTTGGAACACTAATAGGTCAAGGGATTAGAGAGCAATTAATTTTTTTTAGTATGCGAGCCAACCGCGTTTGATCTTGACCCTGACCAATGAAATTGATCATTGCACTATTACAAATACCATACAAACGTGGTAGTGCGTACATTTTACATCATCAGCGCGAGGTGCGCAGTTAATTTGACTTGTTTGTTGAAGTGGCTGGCTCGTTGTTTGTAATATGTGTGTCCTTCAGGCTGAATTTCGGTCACTGCGGCCAGTCTCAACTGAGAATAGCTATCTGTACTCCGTTTACTACGTAGTCGGCGAAGGGAGATACGCATCGTGACACAACCGGCATGTGTAAGAAATTAAAGAAATATATTTTCATTGAGGACATCCACAAATTTTTTTTCACAAAGCAACTTAAGATTGGCGCGAATTATTTGACAAATTCCATAAAGGGATAAGTTAATTTTCTAGAAATGTGTAAAGATTTTATACATGGTAGAGCCACGCTGCAACTATATTACGGTTGTAGCACGAATGGGTCGACTCGACAGGGGAGGAACATGTTTTGCTCTCATAGAATACCAGCGTAAAATGGCAGCTTAATGCTGCTGTTTTTCGTAGGGTGAGTATAGAGAACCGGAGACCCGGTTTACTGAAACCGAGGCACTCCATCGCAGTCCTCAAAGGCCACAACGCATCTGCATTTTAATTTTTAATCGAGGTTAAATGTAGATGTCTATGGGTCACAGCATCCACTTAGTATCAGGTGAACTGTGTGCTTGTTTTTTCTAAAGTACTAGTTTATTTACTATTAAAGTTAAAAATTGAAGTGAGGACCTATATACGTCCCAAAGCTGGGCACAGGCCACCTCTCATTTCTGGAAAGGCTTTAGGGCAAGGAAATGTCCGACGCGTAGCGTTAATGCGTGTTGATGAACTTCACGTGTCTTCGAAATATCTTTTTCTTATTTCTCAGACATGCACGTTTCCTCAACATTTAAAATTGCAATTAACAATTTCATTGGTGCCGGCGGGGATTGAATCGGGATTGCTCGCGTACTGTGAACATTTTATATTATCGAGAATGTGTATGGATATAGAGCAATTAAAAAATTGGTTGTGTAAAAAAAAGAATACAGCACTGACCCATGTTTTGTGTATTTTTATTACGCGAACATGTTATGACTAGGCAGAAACTGCCTAGTCATAACATGTTCTAAGAAATGAAAGAAGGCTTGTGACCATGCCTAGCGATAGGAAGACTTAAGAACTTAAGATATGAGCAATTACGGTAATGCTTAAATGTTAAAATAATTCACTTGAATTTTCTTATAACGGAAGCTTTGCTTTTTCAAACATAAATTACAGGAGTAAAGCCAAACTCTTGTACTCAACGTCATGTTGGAGATAAACAACGTGTAAGTTAGCTCATAAATTGCTTATCGTATCTTGACATATTATGTGCTTACATGTACTGAGTACTGTCTAATGCTTTTATCTAGAAATAGACACGCAGTAGTCACTAACCATTACGGGAACGGAATATAAATAATGGATTTTGAACACTTTCATTAATAGTCGGTCACTGTGGTGTTTAAAACGCAAAATGGATGACCATTTGACTATGAGTCAAAATATCAATCGCGGTCTTGTCAGAAATTATTTTATGAAGATTTTTTATTCAATATATACGACTAAGTTGTCTAGTCGTAGACACCGCGGGGCCGTAAATTCAAATTTCGCACGGTAAGGATGTTTGTACGACCTACAAATAATTGAGTGCATAGTTGACATCAATATTATTAAATTTCAACATCATATAATTTCAATTTGCTAAATTTAGTAGTGTCTTAAAACTTGGTCGATTTGTATTGTAGTTAAATTAGAATTTAGTATTTAAAAATTTATTAATTAGATAGCTATTTGACTGTAAAACCTATGCTGTCATTGCAGTATATCAGAATGGGAGCACGGAAGCTTTATACTCATCGCGCATCGCACACACATAATCATTACATAATCTAAACACTGGACTAGTTAACAGTGGTAGAGCCACGTGGCAGCTTTTGCTGGTTGCACGTATGGGCCGGCTCGAGCCTGGGTGGTACCACGACGTCACAGAATACCGGCGTAAATTGGAAGCTCTGCTTCCGCATTTCTTCTAGTAGACATCATTCATGTCAATCATTCATTTCTAGCGACCAAATCATTCCAATACATTTCGTCACGCGTACTGGTACATTCGGATCGATCATTCAAATGGATTATTTCGGGCTCCAGTACTCTGTGAGTCTGTGAGATCTATTGGGAACCAAAAATGTTCTATTTGACATTTGTAACAGCGCTATACGTGCTATAGATAATAAAGTCATTTCATCGAACAAAAACTTATTGACTTTCTAGGTGGTAAGTACAATTGACGCAAAAACAGAAACTTTTTTATTCAATATAGATTATAAACAATACTTATTGAAAGTCACTTTTTTCATTTACCACTGGTTCGCAAAAATAACCTCTGTCCTGGACAGAACCAGCAAGAAACCCAGCGCGACTATTTTTTTTCAAATAATAGCTTTCAAGTTACCATATATTTAATATTTTTTTTGTTTTTAAATTTCATTCCAACAATACACAATTTCTTCTTACTTTACATATCTAAAAACAGGGATTGTAAGATTTATTTGTTACAAAATTATACTTTTACCTATCCTATATAAGTTGGTTGAAAATTATCATATTAAATAAATAATTTATCATGAAATCTTTTGAAGTGTTATTTTTAGTAAACTCTACAAAATGATAATTTTATCTCATAGATGTAACAAAAAATATAATGAAATGTAAAATAATTTTTAATTTAGGTAACAATATTTTAATGAAAAATCCGAAAATAATAAATACTCCTGATACTCTGCAGTCTGGATTGTTAATTCGATTCGCCTGTTTATTCAAATCATTCGGGTTCCGGTCGCTTTGCGGCTCATTCACAATTCAAAAAAATCGCGGGTTAATAAGGTACCGTCAATTGTGTGTGATTGGTTGTACTGGTACATTCAAAAACAAATGAATAAACCATCAATACTTTTAAGTGTACCAGCTCAAACGAACGAACCATGCATGATTGACACATGTCTATCGTCTAGTGACTGCAGGTAGCCGGAGATCTAATCCTCACCCCCATCAACATGGTAGTGGAATTAAATGTAAGACTACCCCAGGAGGGTACCAGTAACCCTGAAGAATCCCTCGCTGAGCATCCACGATCTAGCTACTCCACTCCTGAGCGTGGGGTCTCAGGCTACCCTGCGTATTCTTGGGGGGGAGGGGGGCGATATTCCACTCAAAATGAGATAACTGCTGAGCAACAAGACCAAGGTGACCTCCACCACGCTATCCGTGAATTTCTGCAATATCAGGGGATTTCACTCGAACCTAGATGCAGGTGTCCTCTCCGGCTGATACTTCGTATCTCTCCTACCCAGGCTACAAATTGGAACACTCCTTTGTGCCTCGAGCAGGAGTTTGCGTATAAGTCGGAGAGGACATCTGTTCTCGACGCTTCGGCAGTTTCGAAGCTTCGGACCCGTCCATCTTACGCGTAGACAGCGACAACCTTCCGTGCGTCTACTAGTGCCCCTATAGGTACCAAAGCGGTAATGCCGAAATAGACTGACTCTTCGACCACGACCAAATGGCTACAGATTCGTTGCTACAGCAGAGCCCCTACGGAGAGATCGAGATTCTCGGCAATATTAACGCCAACCACGCCAAAGAGCTTAGTTCACGTTTAACCGATCATGCGGGGAAATCTTATATGGTCTGACACAACTGGTTACTTCGCCTACGCGGATTTCAAATGTGGAGGATCATGCACCTTCCCTGTTGGGCCTTCTGCCGACCTCTCTTTCGGACAGATATCAGGTCTCCGTCGATAGTCCCTCTTGGCTCCTCGGATCATTGTCTTGTGCGAAGTGTGTTGCCACTGGATTTCAAATGTGGAGAATCATGCACCTTCCCTGTTGGACCTTCTGCTGACCTCTCTTTCGGACAGATATCAGGTCTCCGTCGATGGTCCCTCTTGGCTCCTCGGATCATTGTCTTGTCCGGAGTGTGGTGCCACTCACGCTGTTATCGCGGTTGCATTCTGCAGGCTACCGCCGCGTTTGGCACTATGGGTTAGCCGATTGGGATAGGATGCGGTCTTTCTTTGCACCCCACCCTAGGGGGCGGGTTTGCTTCCATTCGACGATCCCAACGTTGTTGCTGATTCTGACGCTGATGTGGTACTTCAGGGTATGAAACTTTTTATTTCTTCCTCTGTGGTCCCCATCGGAGGCAGATCTCAGCCACAGTTAGTCGCTCCTGTAAAATAGCATCATGCTATAAGCAGGATTGCTACCGGGCCTGGGCTAACGCATCAACGTCCCGGAATGTAAACACCAGCGCCCTAAAAAAGAAGTATATACGAACTCGTATATATACGACTCACTGGCCCATGCCGCAAAGGAGAAAGCCGACCTGCTAGGCTCTTTCTTTACCGAAAACTCGACATATATATTTAATTGAAAAAAAAAAACGGTCTCCAGCAGAAATTGGTGAACATTTATTTTATTATTGGCTAGGAACGCTTTAACGGAAATCTTTTCAATTTCTTGTATTATTGAAACACTTTGAGGCATATTGGGTTTACGTGCCTCACTAATACAGATGAGAACTAGCGACACAGATGACAGGTTATCACAATTATTAATGGGCCCTAGACGCACATTAGAAAGGTTTATGAATTACGTACAGTACAGGATTTTGTACGTCGAAATCTAGGAATTCAACAAATAGCCCGTGCACAATTGAACCAACATAATCCCAAACGTTACATTTATTAAATTTTTACATTAAACATTATATTAAATTTTTAAGTCTCTATATGAAGCAAGCTTTATTTCATTTTCAAATGCATATTATAATTAAGATATCTCGTAAACAAAATATAAACTAAACGCTTTTTTGCCTTGATATACATTAAAAACTGCTAAAGGTAGGGGTTCCGTAGTTCCCGTCACAATACGTGGGCTTTCATGATAATGAGCATAATAAGTGAGTTTGGATTTTGACCGCTGTAACGACTAAAAGTGCGCCCAAATTGAACGATGTTACCTGAATGACTTATTTTCAAATCCAAATCGGATTAAGGATAAGGAACGGTATTCAAAAAGATAAAAAAATCTTTTCTATTTTGAAAATAAAATAATTTACTTCAAATCATTTACATGCAAAGTCCGTACAACAGATCTATATATTCCCGGCAGTACAACCCCAAAGATATTTATGATCGTATTGAACCTTCCCGTTAACCATCACTGCCCTAAATTATAATGAGGGTCGCCCGCGTAAACCAAGAGTATGACGAATGAAACTGTATTTTATATGATTTTATTTTAACTAATTTATATATACTACTATTGTGTACAATTTTCACATTTATAAAAACAGCGGTTTAGATGGTAGAGGGAGACACATGACTCTAATGAAAAATACCACTTTAAAGTTGAATATTTCGCAAACGGACCCCTGAATCGAAAAGATGTTGTTCAATACCAGCAGTGTTTTTGAAAGACCTATCCAACAATACTCCACACGATGGAATATACGGGTAAAAAAAACATCCTTCTTTTACCTTTATGTATAATAAAATGTTATATGAAATATGTAAATATAAAATATAAAATGTGTATGTGTGTTCCACCTTTATGTATAATAAAATGTTAATTAAGATTTTATTTCATAGTTTTATAGGCGTAATTAAAATCTGTAACTATGGCATAGTTAATATAATAACAGTTTTGTACCACATAGAGTCTCTGAGTGAAAAAGCGGACGAATGGACGGACGGACGGATACGGCGAAACTATAAGGGATCCTTGCTGTGTAACTACGGAACCCTAAAAAGGAACATTTAAAATAAAATAAAATTAAGTAGTAACTATTTATTTGTTGGCAATATAATAAAAAACTGTTGGCAGTATGAACGTAAATAATGTCTGTTTTATTTAATTTCATTTATTATATTTGTAACACATATTATATAAATAAATCTTAGCGTTTTGCACTTCTTACCCATATAAACTTTAACTTTGCCAAATCTCATACACTTCCGTGAACGCAATATGGATAAAAAGGAATACAAAGTTTTTCCTTCGTGTATTAATATATAGATAAGAGAAAAATTTTGAATCTTTAGCTGACATTAGTAGTCATTGCGCTCGGTTCGTGCTGCAGGAGCCCCCAATTCTACCCGCCCGATGGTCTGCGTCTTAATCTGACTGCCTGACCGATCCAAGTTTATAGCCCTGAATGCCATTAAAATATCAGTCAGTCAGTTCAATTTATTAATAAGTTCCTAATCAATAGGCACCAAGCTGGGTAATACCTATATTATAGGTACCAAGTTAGATAATTAATTTGAAAATAATAATTGACATTTATGTATTTGAACAAGAACTATTAATTACTAGATATAACTGTTTACTGAGCAATGCTAAATCTGGTCAGATAGACTGCTAATACAGGACTGTTGGCTACGCGAGATAATATCTCCTGAAAATATTTCATTGTTTCTTAAGATAGATGTCAAATTTATGTTAACAATAAAATTGCTTAGAGATAAGATATTTTGAATTAGCTTAGAGTCATGCGTTACATAGCAATCGGCTATGTAATACGAATAAGGAATTATATGTTCAATGATTATGTAATTTGACAGGCCTGTTGGTCTAGTGGTTAGTGACCCTGACTGCTAAGCCGGAGGTCGTGGGTTCGATTCCCACCCAGGACAAATGTTTGTGTGATGAGCACGATCATTTGTTCTGTGTCTGGGTGTAATTTATCTATAATATTTATGTATTTAAAAATATATAAGTATGTTTATCAGTTGTCTAGTACCCATAACACAAGCTCTGCTTAGCTTGGGACTAGATGGCGTTGTGTGATAGTTGTGGAATATAAAAAAAAATATATAAAATTTAACAGCTTGTGTTACTTACGCTAAGAATATTTGGCATACGTTAAGTGATAAGATACAATCATAATAAGTTAGATAAAGACAGCTAGACGCTAGAAAGAAACAATATGAATATTGGAAAGGTATGGCAATAGCCTCCAATATGTTTATGAAAGTTGTGTAGAAATGAGTTTATCAACTCGCATGAGTAACTAGCATTGTTTGAATACAGCTGTTATCATGAAAAATGTGAAAATGTATGTTATAAAAGTTTCTGAAAGGTTTTATAAAATAACTAGCTTTTGCCCGTGACTTCGACCGCGTAGAAGAAAATGGTTCTAACAGGATTTTTAATTGGTGTTTACGTTATTGATTTTGTCTACTAAACGAATAAGAGCCTAATGTGTCCCTAATTACAAGCAATAATGACTTAACTAACACGGAGACAAATTTGTCTCCGTGTTAATTGAATTACGCTTAGGAAACTATAATATAAAATAACATTTTACTAGAAATCTTTTATTTTATTAATCATTTGAAACCACTAAATGATAATTTAAAAATGATTTGTATAAATTCTAAATCTAAAATTACTTACGTAATTACCAAGTAATTTTTGTAATATAAGTAATTAGTTATTGACATATGTATAAGGTATATACTTATATATCTTTGGGAAAAGTTCTAAGCCACATCTGAACCTACTTCGATCATAAAACTTGATGTGTAATTTCGTATTTTAGTCAAATTTAACACGTCATAGTTATTTTAATTATTATTCGGACTATATTGATATATTACCGTAAAATGCACCGTCGTAAAATCAGTTAAAATAATGCATTACCACACATTTTGAATTTATGGTCCTTCACTGCTGGCTGTATGAGGAAGCTCAAAGTTATTATTCAGCGAGCTATGGAGAGAACTATACTCGAGGTTTCTCTGTGTGTTAAACCTAGGAATGAGGATATCCGCAGTAGAACCAAAATGACCCTCATAGCCCAAGAGATTAGTAAGCTGAAGTGGCAATGGGCCGGCGATATAATTCGAAGAATCGATAACCGATAGAAAAAAAGGTTCTCGAGTGGCAGCCTCGTACGAGGTAGAAGGCGAAGTTTAGTGCGTCCCCGTACTAGATGGAGTGACGACCTAGTAAGACATGCAGGAAGTCGATGGATGCAGGTGGCTCAGGACCGTGCTTTGTGACATTCTTTGGGATAGGCCTATGTTCAACAGTGGACTTGTGAAGTGCTGTAATAATGATGGTGATGATACAGCCTTAAATATTATAAGAAAAAGCAACTGCAACCAAACCTAATCTAACTGTAACCTACTTTATAAGATATTGCATCAAAACTCATATTCAATCTTTTCGCGCAACTTTTTTGTACTTATAGTAGCAACTAAAATAGTTACAACTGCAGCCTATAAAAGGCCACTGCTGATTAAAAGCCTCCCCCATAGATTCATAGTAACAATACCCACTTTATGTGTCATAGTTGCCACGCTTGCCAGGCACGAAGGCAACGTCAGTTTTTTTAGTTGGTTTTAGCGAAAGACTCATCTCCTGGTTTGTTTCCCTCTATCGCTTCTTACGATACCCATGGGACCCAATGTATTGAATATTTTTATACTGCCACTAAACTATGTAAATTACTTAATACATTTTGTTTTTCAATATGAAAAAGTGTTGTTGTAAGTGTATTAAATGTCGTATAAAGTAATGGTATAGTATAGACTATCCACTTTTAGGCACAGACCTCCCATTAGTGAATTGTTAACGGAGCGGGAAGATTCCTTCGCTCTAGTTCGTGTTCACAAGTTTCAAATGACATCAAAATATATTTTTACTTTCTAGGACAGCGTGACCTGTACTTGAGATATTAAAGTTTAATGTTACAGCATATATACGTCCCTCTGCTGGGCACACTCTTTTTCTTATATCTAAAAGGTCTATAAAGCAATTGTTTACTTGCTTGCAGTGCACAAGTGTCTGTGCAACCACTCTCTTTTCCCTCACTTTCATAATGCGATAGGACGACAATCCGATGAGACCGGAGTGATCAGGCGCAGGAACAACGGCTGTATGGGCTTTGATTATCACCTTAATGCTTTGGATTAATAGGAAAACGAGGCAAGTTGCAGGTCAAATAGAGGCTTCACTAGTAAGAGGATGTCGGCTCTGCAATCAAATAATCCACTGGCCTAGAATGATGAATATCAGGAAATTTTTCAAGTAATTTGTGGCTTACCAACCAAGAAAACAAAGACCAACAAAGAAAAACTGGCGGAACATTTCCTACATATTATTAATTAAACTCCATGTCGTGACAGTGTGATGATATCCGCTACCCATATCACCCCATGGGTGTTGTAATAGGCGGCAAAGGGAAACTGAAACGGGATACGTGCATTGTGCATTTCTTGATAACAACCCCAAATAATTAAAAACAGCCAAACCGCCTGCCAAGCGTAGCAACTATGAAAAACCCCCCACTATGAGGAAGAACTATGTTTTTTTTAGAGTGCCAAACGAGCCCACAGTAACAACCTGATGTTAAGTAGATTCTGTAACCCATGGACAACTACGACTATTCTCGATTAAGAATTTACACTCTCACAGAATACAGCGAAATTAAGTTACTATTTAAGTGTTAAGGAAAGCTACCCGTTAGTGTTATAATCATAAGCTATCTATAACATGGCTTTATCACGTATACCCTTTGTTCAGCAGTAGATTTTTAAATATTTTAATTTGCGGTTAACAGTAAATATATTCAATCACTACGTAATAAATTTATTATTTACGTAATAATTTTCACGGCGTACAGAAAATTAAACACAGTAATTTATTTAAAATGCAGTGTTGCAACTTTCAACCCTCACGGGTCATTAATGAAACCACTAACTTTAAATTTTTATTCTCCCAACCCACGCGGAAAGTTAAATAATAAGAGGAAGATTCTGTAACAACAAAATTGTGAATTGAGTCGCAGAAAAACTAATTTATTTTCATTCATAAGAACAAAATAAAGAGCAAAGTTTTTTTTCATTACAGTATACAAAATATAAAGGTTTCAATTTAATCTTGACATCGTCCTCAGGCTGAAACTTCCTGAAAGGGCTACTAGAGTTCTTAACATATTATGTTAAAAACAAACGTTGAAAAGCGTCATTTACTGGTCCTATATATTAAAACTTGTATAACTTTACATCGTAGAGTCAAACTGCAATTAATATTATGCGTGCCAGAACAGAATACCAGCATATAATAGCAGGTCAATGCTGCTGTGTTCCCTATGGTGAGTGTAGAGTATGGGATACACTTTTTACTGGAATAAAGACTAGCCATTCCATCTTATTTCTCAGGGGCAACAACGCATCAGCATTTTGATTCTTAATCGAGAATAGGTGTAGATATCTGTGGACCACAGAATTCAATTCAGTTTTAAAAATAAAAGTCTTAAAAATAAAACACGATTCACAAATTAGCACAAAAAAGTACAATAGACAAAAACTTACCAATTTTTATAAAAAAATTAAATATCCAATATCTTCAAAACGGTTAAGTTTGGGGTATGGTGTTTTATAGTCGAAACAGTAGGTAGTATATATATATATATATATATATATATATATATATATATATATATATATATATATATATATATATATATAAATGTATATATATTCGTTCGTTATAAAGGCATTGAATAATTAATAAAAACGAAACTTTAATATGGTATATTCGGGAAGCTAAAGCTCAGTTTCACAAATAATTATATTGATATAAAAACAGTATTTTAATTTATGATGTTTAATAAGCGAATGTCAGTTGTATTTATCAATATATGATCTATTGTTTTTCTTAGACCAACGAAAATATATGGACGAAGCGCTGCGTAAATTATTTCTTGTTATCTTAACCTGAAACTGCCATACTGCGACTTAAGCATACTGTCCAGTATTGCACTTGCGAAAAACGCCGGTTTACGCGTGTTTTTTGGACCCGTCGAGGGCATTTTACCTGGCTTCGTGCAAAGTTTTATAGGATTAGCTTAACCAGGAAGCTAGTACACCCAAAGAAGTAATTAACCTCTTCAAATATTGGTATCACAACGAAACTAACTTTGTGAAGTGGGCTGGCTCATATTCGTCGGTTTAAAGGTTGGACACAGGGCGGCCTTAGCTCCTCTCAACTCTTCAACCTGTATATCAACGGTCTGATTGTTAAGCTCAGTGATGCCGGAGTCGGCTGCTCAATTGACGGTCATTTTGTTAAGCTATGCCGATGACATGTTTTTGCTGAGCCCTTCGATCAGGGCCTTCGAAACGCCAGTGGGCATATATGAAAAGTACACGGCGGCACATCGTCTCCGATGTAATTCTAGAAAGAGCTAACTACACATTTTTAAGGCTGGAAATAGAAAGCTAAGTCTTTTACTCACGTTAGACTTGGAGGAGTTCACTGAGTAGAGTCACCAAATTCAGATATCTGGGACACTGGGTCGCCGAGGATCTCTCTGCCAATTTCGAGGTTGAACGGTAAAGTAGAGAGTTGGCATATAAGATAACATTATTCAAAGCTTACTGTTAGACATTCTACAACTGTAGCCTGTGGACGAAGGGTGCTCGCCGAACTCTTAATACGCTACGTGTTCAGTACAACAACGAATTCAGGATGTTGTTCGGGCTGCCACGCTTTTACAGCGCATTGTGTTTCTAAGGCACGAGTGGATTGCTGTGCAGCAATATTACGCAAAAGAATAGCCTCCTTTATGCGTCACGTGCGAGACAGCACCAACGGCCTCCTAGATTACATATATGGAAGGCAAGATTGCCCCGTGATGAGGTACACATTGCATGTGGGTTCCAGGCCAAATATGTTTAGTAATAAATAATAATTTCGGTATTGTATAATTAATTGTATAATTTCTGTATTCCGTGAATTTACTAACCCCTAGTTTTTAAGTTTTAAATGTACTAACAAAATGGGTGTATTTACCTGAATAATTAAATAAATTATTATTAACTTATTGCAAGAACACGCACTCACGCATATGCATCTAAAATCAGTTGCAAGCAACAGCTTGGTTTTGGGTTCATATATGTGTATACATGAGTGGACTTACAATCTACAAATAAAATAAAAGAACAAACAAACAACATAGTGCGTGTCAAGAAGTTAGGCATGGTTTCAACGTCGCTTAAAATTTACATAGTAATCCATCCGTCTTCCTTTGTTGGTTTAAGCCTCCGCCATAAATTTCTTGAGAAATTCCCTCATATTTACCATGATAGGTCAGCGGGTTAGTTGAATGCAGAGCCGACATCCTCTTGCCCCGTTAGTCCAGTGATCTAGAGCGTTAAGTTGCTGACCCTGAGGGTGTAAATGGATCCTAGGTCGGTCCAAAAACGGTTATTGGGTTTGTCTGTCAAGTAATTCTCAGTAGCAACTCTTAGTTATGAGAAATCCCGTAAAGCCGTTGGTTATGTGCCTGATTATTCCTGTCTTAACGGATAGTCATCCCATCGCACTATGAAAGTGAGGGAATAAATACTCATAACACACCCTTTTGTGCTATGCGAGCGAGTAGTTCCTATTTGGCCTCTAAATTTAAACTTTAATAGCTAAATAGCAGGTACCTCTGTCTTGGAAAGTAAAATAATATCTTGGTGTCATTTGACGCTTGTGAACACAAACTAAATCAGCAATGAATCTTCCCGCTCGTTAACATTTCGGTAATGCAAGAAGGCCTGTGTCTAAAAGTAAGAAGTCTAATATATTGAAAAACAAAATGTAGTGGTCTATCAAATCTGATGTAGTTACGGGGGCGATCCTGTAAGTGTACACAGACTGCTAACTTTCCGGAGCTTCGATTATTCACCACAGCTATGTTTTATTTAACGCAGGTTTTTGTTGATCGTTTTATTTGTCCTATGTAAGAGAGACCACATTCACAATCAAGCTTGTACCCTCCTGCATTTTGAAGAGGGACATTATACTTGACTGATATTAAAATCTGAATAATCTTCTTTGGCGGATTGAAGTATGTTTTAATGGAAGCAGGCTTCTAGATGTAATTCCAATCTTGTCAGTGACACCTCTAACATATTATTTAGTTCAGCAGGCATACGCTCGACTGTGGCCGGCGGGGTGAACGGTTGAACCATTCACTGTAACCAAGGCGCGGGATCCGAAGCTTGTTGTAATGCAAATCTTGCTTGATGTGTTGGAGCTGGCCAGGTGTTTTTTTTTTGTCACAGATCCCTCGTGCACTTTAGAACAAAGTCTTTAGTCAACAGTGTCTATTTCTAGATAAAATCATTAAAGATTACAAAGTACATGTGAACACATAATATATCAAGATACGATAAGCAATTTATGAGCTAACTTACACATTCGTACGTTGAGTACAGGAGTTTGGCTTTACTCCTTTAATTTATGTTTGAAAAAGCAAATCTTCCATGATAAGAAAATGTAAGTTACTTATTTTAACATTTAAGCTTGGCCGTAATTGCTCCTAATAATAGTTTAAAGTAGTACCTTTAGTCTTTCTATCGTTAGGTATGGGAACAGGCCTTCTTTGATTTTTGAGAGGATGTTAGGACTAGACTAGACAGTGCCTGCCACGCGTAAAGAGGGCTATTATTCTGACACTTACCAGATGTCGCTATTTGGGACTAAGGTGAACTAATTTGTTTTATGCAGTTGGTTACACAGTGTCGTCATCATTGAAACGTTGCGTTAAAAAAATTTTGGGTTATGAGAAGAGGTTTGTCTGTCTGTGGCAATATGATTGCCAGGAGGTTTGTTAAAGCCTCCAAAGAGGGTTAAGACTATGCTCTTCCAAACGTACTGTCAGTCTTTCTACACCCCCTAGCTCCGGACTGAATATGTGGGGGCGATCTTTGAATGGTATTCGTGTGCAATATAATACTTTAAACATCTTTGATCTTTAAATAAAATTAAACATCTTTAGAATGCTTACGGGTCTCAAACGCTATTGCAGTGCTTCAGGCATGTTTGCCGAAGCACCAATTAATGCGTTAAAAAATAAAAACATCATTCATGTCCAGGGTTGGTGGGTGTAGTTAAACAAGATAATCAGTGAGTTTGTGGTAAGACTTCCGGTCACAGCCTTTTATCAGAAATGGCTAGAGAGCTGCTTGACGTGATGGTTCCCTCCATTTAGACTTGGATATTATTATAATATAATTATTACTTTTATTTTTAGTAATTATGTACTGTATTATCTTTTTTTTGTTGGTAAGTTATATGGGTGCAATGTGCCTGAAATAAAGAGAATTTATAAGTGTATGTACCTATATTAACACATTTTAAACTTTGTTTTAATTCTACTATTTCTATGCATTTACATATCATACATACATAAGTACTCACGCCTGTCACACAGAAGGGTAGGCAGAGACTACGGACTTCCATTTAGCACGATTCTGATACACCTCTCTCACCTCCTCCACATCCATACACCTACGCATACATGCTCGTCGGTTAAGAATACGCTTGATTTGGCCAATTTTCAATAAGTCACCAATTTGGTCGATAAACTTCGCATTCCCTTCCCGACTCTGCCGTACATTTCTGAATCATAGATTTGCTTTGTCATTTTTTCCTTTCATTCTTTCCACATAAACATTTCTAATTTAACTAATAAAAATATAATTAATATTTCAGAATATTTTTCGTACATACTGTGATATAATTATTTTTTAAAGTCAACAAATCTATTTATATTCAGAATGCTATAACTTGGATATTTACACTGGATTTTATTTGTATAACCTTTTAGTTGCCGTATGCACTTTATATGATATCTTTATTTAATTCGTACATCGTCTTTGAATTGATATTTTTCTTATTTTGGTTTTAACGGTTCTGTTATAAAGAAAATGATAGCAATTATTGTTAGCTCGAAGCGAATACAAAATGATTGTGATTTTTTTACGTAGGTACACGAGGCAAAGAAATTGCGTCCTAATATTTTTTTTAATTCAGGTTTATATTAAACAAAAGAAAGATTGACAAAAATATTACAGTCGATTTGAATAAATCTGCCATTATTGTAAACAACGAACCTATTGTGAGAGTCTCTGAAGTCAGAAATTTGGGGGTAATAATGGACGACAAACTTCGTTTTGAGAAACATGTAATGAATATTGCACGTAACTGCTTTTATAGGTTGAAAGTACTTTATCGTATTCGTGAGTACCTAAGTGTCACCTTACGTATACATCTCTGCGAGTCTATCGTGCTTTCAAAATTCAATTACGCGGATTCTCTCATAGGCCCACGACTATTATCTCGAACACAGCAAATAATACAGCGGGTACAGAATGCCTGTGCACGCTTTTGTTTCAATATACCACCACGTGCACATGTAACCCCTTTCATTAATAACGCTAATATTTTAAAAATGGACTGTCGCAGGCGACTACACTTTGCCTCACTTTTGTTTGGAGTTATTAAAAATAAAGAAACTTTATATTTATATAATAAGTTGATTAGGTCTAAAGATCAAAATAAGCAGTATAATACCAGATCATCCAATTACAAGTTAGTATATCCTTTCTACCGGTCGGCCGCTTTCAGAGGTAGTTTTAAATATAATGCCACTAAATGTTGGAATAACTTCCCGCCTCCACTGCGTGACCTGAAAACAATTAGTGGGTTTAAAATCAAATACAGGTTACACTTACTTTCGGAACAAAAAAAAAACCGATCTATAAAATAAACTGGTAGGAGGTTAAGTTCTTTCAACACGTCAGTAATCTCAGTCCCATAAATTATGTAGATATTTTAATTTTCACTTTATATAATATATAAAACTATTTTATTTAAATATTTATATAATAAATTTACTTTTTCTGAGAATCATTTTCTTACCTTTATTCTTTAGCCAACGATTAATCCGCATTCTTAATAAATAAAATTCATATATTTAGAAGGAAAACGTTAATTCTATTTTGTACTTACCTTCATTAGACTAATGATATCCACTATTTATGTGAATAAAAATTTAAAAACACATATTTTTTTATATATTCCGCGTCGCATTATAGCATGTGCATTGAGGTAGCCGTCCGAGTTACGTCGGAGTGCGGGCCGGACTGAAAACCAGTGTCGGGATCAGAGCAATTCGTGTTTCTGTATCTCGATTTTTACTGAGTCCTGTCCATTTCACGGTCTTATGCTGCTACACAGACTCATTTTATATTATTTTTACATTTTTGTTAATTTAGGGAAATATTGTTTTATTCTCTGTTTAATTCCAATTTCTTGCTTTGTTTTGTATCTATTGTGATTAGACCGTGAATAAATGTTTTTTCTTTCTTTCTTTCTTTCTTTAAATTATTTAGTCTTCATTTTTTTATCTGTCATACAAACTATCATATAGCCTATAGCAAGTCCATTGCTGAATTAAAGCCTTCTCTATAGTGCCACTAAGTTCATCAGGTCATCACCATCCGATGAGGGTACGCCCTATACTACGCTATTATATATTGCCACCGCCGCCGCTCGCCGTGTAACTATATAGAGTTAGTTTTTTTTTCGACTATTTGTTAGTTTTTGTGCCATTTATTGAAAAAACTTGTTACCCCTACACTTGGAATTTACCATGTATGGTGGGGGCAGTTTACATGCATAAATTAAATAAGGAGTCGGAAAAATAATTTGTATGCCACAGAAATACTTATCACTTGCGGGATTCGAACCTGGAAAAATCTGAGGCTCAGTGCCACGACTCAATGCTAAGTCACTGCGCTACAGAGCCGTAATGTGGCGACGTAAGTGAATACACTACCGCAGATCATCCCACGGGTATTATATGAGCACACTGAAGGAACAGAAGGTGGGCATCGCCCCTGCCAGTCGTGGTAACCTTACAAAACATCCCGCTATAAGGCAATGTAATGGGGAGGACAGTGTTCAGCAGTGGACTTGATTGACCGTAATGATAACGATAATGATGATGATAATGATGAATTGTATATATATGCGTGTGAAGATATTTCAATGTTAACAAACTGAATAACAACTCGATCACGTATAAACGGCTAAAATATTTATATGAAATTCGGTACATCGATGTACCATATTCTGGATTAACATATATTGGAATTTTTTTAAACAGAAAAATAAACACAACCGCGGGAAAAGCTTAACCCTTAAGCTGATTTTATTTCCATGCTTATAATATCACGGGCAGTATTGTACACATTTATCTAAGTAGCAGACCGCAAAATGTTGTAAGTGGATATTTTCCTGTATTTTTATACACAAAACAGTTTTATAATTACATCGTTGAAATGAGTTCAAAAACTCTTGAGTATTTAATTAAAACATTTTATTACATCTCATTTTTGGAATGATACAAGTTATTACGGATTTTATTAACTTATCTCATATTCCCGACATTTCGAGTACTTAAGAGCACCCGTGGTTGTGCCGGGTTAACTTATTTTTCATCCGGATATAAAATAAATTTATTAAACGCGATAAAAAAGGATAACTAGTTTCATTTAACATGTAGTATTCGCTTAAACGTAAGAAATCATGACATTCTTTTAATAATGTTTTATCTTGTATTGATATATTCTAGTGACAAGGTAAGGCAAGGTAGCTCGGTAGAGAGTATCGTTCTGTTTTCTGTCAGTTTCACGTCAAAATAATATATCTCTGACTGTCATTCTTATGGCTGATTGTTGAGGTTGGTATTTTCATATTTATAACTTTTTGGTATCCGGAACAATCCGGAATATATGGTACGGAACATTGTCTTATTCATTTCTTCTAACTTCAACACACTTTTTAAGTAATGAGAGTGTTGAGAACTAACTTTTAACTAAAAATGCTACAATAAAATGATGTATTGTCACATACTTTTTTTCTTATAAAATTTAAGGCCGTATGATATTCAATAGATATATAGGGTTATTTTGCAATAACCGGCCAAATTTGTAGAGAAGGTTCAGGATATTAAGTAATATAGTCAAAATGGTATCGAAATATTATTTTTTTAAAATCTCAAACATTCTGATTTCACTGCATTTAGAATATGACTTATGTCTAATTTTTCCACATGAGGATAGGTAGGATAGATACAATTAAAGACGGGAATTATGATGGGAAATATTAGAGCTCCAAGTAATAAGTTTTGAGTAGATTCTTAACAATGATTTGAAAAGGAAGGATAGGCCCATCTAAATATTTTACTCAAAAATTTTTCGTATAAGAAAAAGTAGCGCATCTGTCATAATACAAACATCATATCATAACACGACGTAACCAGGATCGGATTTCGTAGTATAATTATTATCCTAATTGTACCATTATTTCATAGTGTGTAGTATCGTAATAATACTAAATGAATATACCATAATTTTACCTAAAGGTTGACTTGTACTATTGTTTAGTACTTTTACTTTTTAATATTAGCTCTACGATATCAAAAATTTCTGTATTGTACATGAGTACCGCGTTTTTTAATAAAATTAGAATTAGCTCCCTTTCTGGTCAATCGGTGCTCGATCGATGCATTTATGTTGCATCCTTGATACAACTATAGTGAGGGGCTACCACGATAAAAAATCTAAGCTCTAAGCAATCGGTTTGAAAACAGAATTTCAAAATATTTTATGAATCAGAGAAAATAATACTATTTTTCAAAAATTATAACACGTTTGACGTTTCATGTTTTTTTTCCTATACGTTTCGTTTTTTGCCGGTTTTATTTTTATTTCTGTTTAATTTTTTTCTAAAGAACTTAGTGTAAGTTAAATTTTGAATATTGGTACCTAATATATTTTATATTCAATAAGGGTAAAATGAAAAGAGTACAAAAGAAACCATATCTGCTTAATTGAATCTGAAAATCTGATTTATAAAATATTTTGAAATTCTGTTTTCAAACCGAAACCTAATTTTATTTTCCATTTACAATATTGTTGAGGATCAGAATCCAACCCTGGCCTAATCTTGGTAACGTAACTAACGTAAACTAACTACCGTAACGTAACTGTGAAATAAAGCATTTAAAATGCGTTAATATAATAATTTAATATTAATAAAATGAATATAAGGTTATTTACCGATGATACGATATCCCATGTTCCTATTTAATCTTTGTATCGTAATTTTGCACCCTTTTAACACGCAACCAGACATATTTATGACAGCCAAATCTGTCTTGCGCGCGCACTACTGTCGACCGAGTCGCGTTGGCCCTAAACTGTAATTTTAGGGCCAGCGCACTGGTCCGTTTTGGTTGTTCGATCGGCCCGGTCCTTACGCTAGTAATATATAAGTCAATGATTCTTAAAGGAAAAAATGGACTGAACACGTTGAATATACAACATGTAACAAAAACCCTGTGGTTCCCGTTAACTGCGTTATCAGAATCAGTATCCAAGCGTATAGAAATCATTTTTTTTTTTCAAAAAAAAAAAACACATTTAAAAAAATTAATTTTAATGAAAAAAAAAATAGTTTGCAAATCGTATGTCGTTTTATTATCTCTGCATTGGCCGAGGAGTAAGAGGATTGTCAAAGACCCTGCAGTATCGTAACTCGTTTGAGTTAGAGATAATAAAACCACATACGATTTGCAAATTAATTTTTTTTCCATCAAAATTAAATTTTTTTTAAAAGTGTTTTTTTTCGAAAAAAAAATTATTTCTATATGCTTGGATACTGATTCTGATAACACACATAACGGGAACCACAGGGTTTTTGTTACATATTGTATAAAGGCAAAGAGTTGTTCCACTAGCGTACAGCTGTAAACAAAACTGATTTATTAAAGAAGGAGGATGCGTGGACTGGAATACGAAGCGAAAGAAGTTCTTCCCCTTTAATTTAATATTAATTAGTATGTAAAGTCCGGATAATAATTAAAATAAATAGTTAATTTAATTGATGACTTCTGTCAAATTTGACTAAAATACGAAATTACGCATAAAGTTATATGACCTTAGAACTTTACCCAAAGTTATATAACTAATACTTACATAACTAATTACTTATATTAAAATGAATGATAAATGAAATAAAATTTTTCTAGTAAAATATTATTTTATATTATAGTTTCCTAAAGGTAATTCAATTAACACTCTGAAATCTGAAACCGTAATTACGCGTATCGGGTAGCAGATTTGACATTCCGTATTAGTTAAGTCATTATTAATCCTAATTAAGGGCTCATTAGGTTCTTATTGGTTTAATAGATTAATAAGGTGTTATTTAAACGATGGTTTAAGAAACATTTTGCATACAAGAAGAGAGGGAGAGAAAGATAGATTGATATAGAAAGTGAGAGAGATATAAATATCTGTCACATATTAATAATTTTAAGGTAATATTTTCAATACTAACTTTATCAACATTATGTTATTCAAATGTGTAAATATTCTTACGTTCATGTAGTAAAAATAATTCTAGCCAATGTCGCAGTAAGTAAAAAACAAAAATAAAATGCATCCAACCAGTTATTCATTAATAAAATAATCATCAAGATTAGTCGTCCCCATGGCCCCCGCGAAACGGACTCGTTGCGTTGCACAGGTGGAAATGGAGGTGCGCATTGAGCTTTCGGTCGCCTTGACCAAGAATTAATATAGGAGTTGACCATCACATTATTTATTAACATCAACATACATCGCTATAGCTTTATTTGATAACGAAAAATAATAAAAAGTCATTTTATCGACTTATTGACCGATTTCACCTTTTAGCGAGTAAAGTAGAAGACATCTATATCTATTGGATGAGTTTCTTAAATTGGACGATTCAAAATTGTGTTTGTGTCTATGTATGGAGTGCAAAGCGTGGTTTTTTTCTTTATAGTATTGGGTGACAAATGAGCACACAGTCCACCCCATGGTATGTGGATGCTGTGGCCCATAGACATCCACATTTATCCTCAATTAAGAATCAAAATGCAAATGCGTTGTCACTCCTGAGAATGGAATGCCTCGATTCCAGTAAAAAGGGTCTCCGGTTCTCTACATTGACCATACGAAACACAGCAGCATTACGCTGCTATTTTACGCTGGTATTCTGTGAGAGCGTGGTCCTGCCCCGGTCGAGCTGACCCATTCGTGCTACAACTATAATATGGCTGCAGCATGGCTCTACCACGTAAAATATCCCTTTTAAAAGATTGCTTTTACTGAGACCGCTTTTAGCCTTTTTTCCTTTACCTTTAATATATCTTTAAAAAAGGTGGTTTTACCAGATGGACTTATATTCAGCCTGTGAATCCAATGGTAGGTACTACCTTCTTGTCTATTTCTGGCGCCAAGCAGCAGTGCGTACCGACATCTGTGTAGCAGGTCTGAAGGGTAAAGAGAGCTAATATAACTATAAGCTGTGAGGCATTCCATCTTAGTCCTCAGAGTTACAACGCATCTGTATTATAAGTTGGTTGCACACTTACCATCGGGTGAACTGGTGGCAAGTTCGTTTGTTACTTGATTTTTTTAAACAAATAAAAAAAATTGAAGCTGCCTATGTTATTATTAATTGGTTTTACACACACACGCACACACACACGCACACGCACACGCACGCGCAGCGCACGCACGCACGCACATGCACACGCACACGCACACGCACAGCACACGCACACGCACACGCACACGCACACGCACACGCACACGCACACACACACACACACACACACACGCACACGCACACACACACACACACACACACACACACACACACACACACACACGCACACACACACACACACGCACACACACACGCACACACGCACACGCACACGCACACACACGCACGCACGCACGCACGCACGTACGCACGCACGCACCCACGCACGCACGCACGCACGCACGCACGCACGCACGCACGCACGCACGCACGCACGCACGCCTGCACGCACGCACGCAAGCACGCACGCACGCACGCACGCCCGCACGCACGCACGCACGCACAAGAAAATTATGTGTTTTGGCACCACGCTCAAGACAAGACAACGGTCCGATGAGCCTAGAGGGCCGTCGACTGAAACCTGATATGTGTCTGGATGAGAGGTCAGCAGAGGGTCCAACAGGGAAGGTGCATCATTTTCCACATCTGCAATCCACGTAGTCGAAGTAACCAGTTGTGTCAGATCATATGCCAAGACAAAGTCATGAACAGATCTCTCCGCATAATCGGTTAAACGAGAACCAAGCAATTCGGCGTGGTGGGCGTTAAAATTACCAAGGATCACGATATCTGAGGATAGGATCTGCTGTAGCACGGAATCTGTAGCCATTTGAATGTGATTGATGAGTCGGTCTGTGTCGGTATTACCGCTATGGGACCTATAGAAGCACCCGTAGACGCGGAGATGGTGTGTCGTGGTATACGCACATTCGTAGGATGTACAGATCCGTACCTTCAAGACCGAAATTCTCTAGACGTCTCGCACTAGATATGAAATAAAGTTTCGTAAAAAAGCAGCTCGACGTCTCCAGATGGTAGGAGACAACGTTAAGTTTAGAATGAAGTCCCTGATATTGCAAAAATTCACGGATAGCGTGACAGGGGTCGCCTGGGTCTTATTGCGATATATGCTTGCCCCGAGCACTTATTGTCTTAAGCGGAATTTTGCCCCCCCCCCCCCCCGAAGACGCGAAAGTAGGATAGTTTGGAAGTGGATGCTCAGCCAGGGATTCTTCGTCACCAGGGGTGCTGGTACCCTCCTGGGGAAGTTTTTAATTGAGCCCGCTACCATGTTAAGGTGGTAGGAGGGAATGGGGCTTTTAATTGGCCATACTATATTAATAACACGATAAAACCAAAATCAAGGTTCCATTTCAAATAATTTATTTACTAAGTTTAAGTCACGCGAACATTTTCCCATAGGTTAGCACGTTGATGATTAAACACACGCTATTCCGTCCTTGCATATAATCAGGCAAAATAAATTTTTATTATTACATGTTATATACTTATTTGCATTGAACTTTTATAATATTTATATGCGATTATAAATACTAAAGAATTAATCTAATATAATTATTTTCATACATATTATATTACGGTTGTAGCACGAGTGGGTTGAGGCGACTAGTGAAGGCCTACGCTCGCACAGAATACCAGCGTACAACGCAACTTAATGCTATATAGTGGGTTTTAAGGCCTCTCTAATACACTTACATATTAGTAAATTAAATCAATATGGTTATAAATAAAATCAGTTGAAAATGTTTCCAATTTGCAACTTTCACGAAAATCAAGTTACCTTTTTATAAAAATGACGTTCTTTTGCAATTCCGACATTCGAACATACTCCTATTTACTGATGATAAAAAAAATATTAAATTTTTTTTATCATCAGTAAATAGGAGGAACATTTTTAATATATCGCTAAATATCGCTTCAATTACTTATATATATATATATATATATATATATATATATATATATATATATATATATATATATATATATATATATATATAGCTGGACCGATGTTGATGAAATTTCGTGTGTGATTAAGTTGATTCAAAAATAGTTTAGATTCACAATTGGACGTGGTATGTGGCGCATACAGAATCACACAAACACAGCGCGGATACGGAAATCACACGTGCGAGCTGGCGCGGATGGACAGAATTATGATAAGTACATTTTGTTAAAGCAAATCACATAAATGATAAATATTACCTGGAAGGTTTACCATTGAGGACAGACCTGCCACAGTGGCACCGTTGCATGTTGCACCCTAAAATGTGCCGCAGTAGCTCAGGGCTAAGCGCTTAATGTAAATTATACTGTAATCCACCAAGAATGCAATTATTATAATATAATAAGTGCTGATTTACCAAGTGCTCAGCGATAAAGAAAAACATCGTGGGAAAACCTGCATATCCAAGAAATAAAAATATTTCAAAGAATTATTACGACCTCCATTTACTTTCCATTGTATTTATAATATGCCTATTTAAAAAATGAATTACACCTCTTAAGAGAAATATAGTTTAAATCAGAACAAATTTATGGTTGGCGAAATCTCATAAATACCGAGTCTCGAAGTAATCTTCACTCGTAAATCAACTTACTTCCTCAATTTTCTCAATTCCAAGTTATGTGATTATAACGTAAGTAGAAAAATATACGAGGAGTACTTAGGTTGTTAAATTAAATTTATCGTCATTTACACTTGAATCATCCGATTTTCCACATAAATAATCGTATATTGAGTAAATATTGAAAACAATTGTTATCATATTATTTCAATTTAATTATATAACATCGAGTCCACATTTGATCACCTTGACTTATATTTATTAGGAGTACGTATCAAGTATTTGTATCATAAGTATGGACGCCCAACTCGACCATATCTTCTCACTAGCCGTATCGTCTCAAAAACTCGTCCACACTTAACATTTGACTTATCATTTCAGCGTATCAGCATAACTTTCTGTTCGTGTGAACTCTACGCATTTTCCTCCGATATTTATTCCACGTTCAAACATTGACAACTGTGTAGTGGCTTGTAGTTTCCCTTATGTACCTTTGATGATCGGACAAAGAACGACACTTGATATACCGCGTCATATCTCAAATATAACACGGTATATCAAGTGTCATATCGTATCATCAAAATGTGAATAAGTATCAAAATATGTCAGTATTCCCGATCATGATACATTATCCGACACGAGGTGTATTAGATACGATATTATATGGAGAACGGGACTTGCCAAATACGGTAATACATAGCATACTGCAATTATCAAATGGGAACCAGCCCTTAAAAGCAGTTTTAAATATGAATATTAATTATAACTTAAATTGAAAATTAAAAATTCTCGAAACAAAAAAACTGATGGTCTTCAAATGGCTAAACCGATTTTTTTGCGGCTTTTAGCCGCATGAGAAATTAAAGTCACCCAGCGAGTTGGGAAAAAAGCTAAGGCCGTAATTGCTTTGCGTAACGGAATCTGAAAGAAGATATTCGTGGCAAAACCAGAGACAGCCTCGTTCTAGTAAGCGGAACAAGACAGCCCTCACTAGGCGGAGGACAACCGACCTGGTAAAAAACTTAGAAAGATAATGAATTCAAGTGGCTCAGGACCGTAACAGTCGTTGAGGTGGCCATAGTATTGGACGAGTTTGAATTAAAAAGATAGATGATCAGCAGAGATGAGAGATATGATAAGGATATAAACGCGAACGAATGAACGCAGAAAATAAAGTAAATGGGGCTTTACATTTTATTGTAAAAAGTCAGAATGTGTCAAAAAAGACACGTATGGCTTCAATTTAATTATGGATTCAAAATGCTGTGTTAGTGCCTACTTTAACGTATGGTAGTGAGAGTAGGGTGTGGCAGAAGAAGCACGAGAGTAGAATAAATGCAGTAGAAATGCGGTCGCTAAGGAGTATGTTAGGGCTGAATCTGAGTAACAGGGTGAGAAATTGTGTGATAAAAGAAGAGCGTGGTTTGAAAGGTGATGCTGTGACCAGGATTAAGAAATAAATGCTTCGGTGGTTTGTTCATGTAGAAAGAATGAATGAGGAAAGAGTGACAAAGCAAATTTATGTTGCAGAATGAATGAAAGAGTCGAAAAGCGTAGGTATATGAATGTGGAGGAGGTGAGAGAGGTGTGTCAGGATCATTCTAAATGGAAGTCTGAAGTCTCTGCCTACCTCTCTGGGTGACAGGCGTGAGTGTTTATGTTATGTTATGATCAATTGTTGGTAGCTTTATTTTTTTGATCTAAAAAGTGATTTCGTATCTTGCAAAATTCATCTAAATCGCGCCAAAGTTAGTTAATGCTTCGCCAAATGCGACATAATATCTAGACATACGGCAGTTATATCACAACCATTTCAGGGAATTTTCAAAACCCCATAAATCAAAAACTAATAAACTTATACACTTGTATATTAGGGGGTGTTTAATAAAGACCCCTTGAATACCTTGATGCTCAAATTTTATGAATAAACCTATTATAGTTTTTGGATTATTAAGGTCTAAAAAGTGACATTTTTATTACTCAATGACGTATTCACTGACTCACTATTCAAAAAGCTACGCTATTTCTATACTAGAAATATTTTGTCCGTGCAGTTTGGGTCATAAATCATCGGAATATTTCGCTCTCTCTCTCTCTCTCTCTTTCTCTCACTCACGGGCTTTAGGAGCGAGCATAGTAACGCGTACCATTATTGTCGATAAGCGTTATCGATAGTGTATTTAGTTTTGTCATTATATGGGTTAGTGATAAAAAAGAAAAAATAGATAAAACAACGTATTTATTAAAATAAGAATAATAATGATTTAAAATAAATTATTAATTAGGTATCTATGTATTAAAAAAAACTATAAGTACAAATGTTTGGAATGTAATAAGTTATATTAAAAATAAATATAAAAATAATAACTTATAACTTAAGTTAAATCTAAAACTATTTACAATAAAATTCTACATCAGAATCATCAGAGTCATCGTCATCCACATGAATTACGATATCTACTGCCAGATGAGATTTCTTCAAGTCTTTTTCTTGGAGTTTAGCCCATTAGAGGTATTAGGCGGGGCTAATAATGGAAAAAAATGACTCATAACGTGGTACAAATAACATTTAACTCCCATATTGCCACCATGACCCATTCGTGCTAAAACTATACTTCTAATATAGTTGCAGCATTACTCTACCACGTAAATGCTGAATAACTTGATCCTCAGCACAAGGATTTCCGGATGTGCTTGAGCCAGGGAGGAGTTATGTATATGTTTAACCAAACTTATATAAATTGTTGTATAAGTTTGGTTATACAATATTTTTCTTTCCATCAATTTTCTGTTACAATTACATTAGGATTGAATTACTCTGTTAGTAAAAGATAGATTTTTTTACTTTTAAAGTGAAATTTTAGAAATAGATCAGCTTTTGCTAGTAACCACAAACTTATTTCGATATATTATCTACTGTTTATTAAATATTGATGATTTTTAAAGTTTCTAACAAAATACCTTTTTTTTTACTTTGGTAGTAGCGCTACCTTGTGTTACCTATGTGTACTAATATTTAATTGGAATACATTAGTCCGTGTAAAACCGCAATTGGGTTTCAATATTCTTTGAGACGCACCGACTAAGCGAGGGTTAGCCAGTTAGCCAGTTGCCACTTGACTTCTTTTATGTCAAACGTAGTATCCTTTGTTCGTATCCGAACTAGTGTTACAGTTTTTACGTTAACTCGTGGCTTTTTGAAAATAATAACAAACAATAAATTATAACTGGCATCGCTGATTTAATACCATGGTATAATATCACCATCATCATCATTACAGCCCTTCAAAAGTTCACTGCTGTACACAGGCCTCCCCCAAGAAATGTCACAATGCTCGGTCCTGAGCTCTCTTCACTTAACGATATAGGCCGCCACTCGAGAACCTTTTTCCCCATCGGGTGTCGGTTCTTCGATCTATGTGACCGGCCCATTACCTCTATATAATTAAGGAATGGTTATAATTTTATATAATATCATAACTAAAACTAATAATATTATGAAAGTTGTTTTCAGAAATTATATAACCGTATAACATACGTATGAATAAAACCAAATAAATCCATAAGCCTTTCAATCGTTTCTTCCCTTTTTTACCAATAACAGTCGTTATTATTGTAGAATGTCTTTGAAGAAGCCGAAATTTAGATTGAGTGAAATTGAATATGTCTTCCAAATGAGTTCTCATTTTTGTGACTACCAATATTATTTTTTCGCTTCAAATCAGATTTTATTATATACAATCTTCAACCTTTTTAACAATAGTCGCTAAATTAGTACGAGTATCGTATTTCACTAACCTCAATATTTAACGAACATTGTATCATATGTAAACTTTGTACCGAATTACAAATAAAATTACAAATATAGTTAATATACAAAGAATAAAATAAAAATAAATTATATAAATTGTAATTTTAATAGATTCAAGGAAATTTTTGAGTGAATAATTAAGACAAGCGTTGAGAAAAATTCCATATGTTTGAAGCGTTCTTACTTCACGCCAGTAGGAGCCATTACGTTTGCTACATACAATCGATATCAATCTATTTACTTTGCATTTACATATTTCAGTTCGTGCTGCATTTATAATATTGAAACATTTTCATGACATATCTTAGTTTAATATTACTATAGATTTGTGTCCTGTGAGCTGTGGTAGCTCAACAGTTAAGTGCTCACCGTATATTTCGGAGCACGCGAACGACCCGGGTTCGATATCCGCGAGTACAAATGAAATGGTTACTTGCTATTTTAAGTGCAGATATACCACGTGTTCAACGGTAAAGAAAACCTACGTGAGGAAACCTGTATATATAAGGATAACCATATTTTGAGGACATGTAAAGCCCAGTAACTCAAGGAAGAGCAGCGCGGTAGATTAATGCCTCTATAACCCTTTGCGAAATCAGAGGAGACGTGTGCCCAATTGTGAGACGTATAAAAACAGTTACTCTTTATTGTTCTATTTTTATTTGGTATTTCCTGATAACTAGTATTTTCTACAATGATTTAACCTCTAGTATATCTTCTCAAGACTTTCATTTCTTACATTTTCATACTTCTCAAGACATACATTTTAATTTTTATAATAGGCTATTAAACCGAAGAGATAAAAACAACAAGAGGCACATAGTCGGTCTTTTAAGAAACTCAGGTATGTACTCTCCCCCCCCCGAACGGGTTCCCGCCTTATCGTGGCGGGGGCTTAGAAGCCGTGGCTTGGTCACCCACGGCGAAACAAAGCGTAACCCATATGGCTGGTCCGAGGTGGAGGGCCGGCCCGAGGTGGCCACTCCGAGTGGGCTTGGGAAGCCCACTTCGGATGTGTGTTGGTGGACTGCGGTGAGAGGTGTGTCCTCCCCACCTACCGCTGCAGCCGAGGTGGAGTCGCGGAGGAAGAGGAGTGTTGGTATGGCGATGCGCCACTCGCCCTATCCTCCGCGACTCAAACGGGGCCGCACCGTTGATGCGGTGGTGATGGGGCTGCGGGGGGAGAGGATTGTCGGTATTGCGAGGCGCCGCTCTCCCTATCCTCCGCAACCGAATCTTGGTTGGCGGCGGAGCCATAGACCAGATCCGCCGCTGGGGTCGGGAAGGCTAGTACTTCTAAGTGCTCGTTTTTCCTGGCCCCATGGCCTTCGCGCTTCGGACGCGGGGGCGTCTGTTGCGCAGATGTAATTGGAGGCCGTGGAGGAAGGCGTGCCATGTGTTCTGGTGCGCCTTACTTGGGAAGGAGAACGGGGAGGAATATTCCTCTCCCGATGAGGTGCTGCCATGGGGCGGCAGTCGCTGGTGGGGCCGCGGATGTGTGCGAAAGCGTTCCCGTAGCCCTGCCAATATGCGACGAAGGTGGAACACCATGGGGTTTTAGTCGGTGCGAGTCCGACATAACCTGTCCTTGCCCCCGCGAGGCGGGTATGCGTAGGCATTTCCCCATGTTAAAAAAAAAGGTATGTACTCTGACATTATAATATAGATTTAGACCATAGACTTGGAATATACTTGATTTAGATATTAGGTTTTATTGACATCTTTACACTCACTTTATAAAACATTTGGAATTAGGAGCGCGTA
The DNA here is from genome assembly GCA_907164705.1 of Parnassius apollo. Classification (NCBI taxonomy): domain Eukaryota; kingdom Metazoa; phylum Arthropoda; class Insecta; order Lepidoptera; family Papilionidae; genus Parnassius; species Parnassius apollo. Next base: position 4,876,813 of record CAJQZP010000693.1, read on the forward strand.
TAATGCCAGAAAAAATCAGATTTACCTCCGTATTGATAATATATGTTTTTGTTATTACATTCTGAGATATGTTTACAGGTTTTATATGAGGTAGAGCCTTGCTGCAGCTGTTTTATTGTTGCAGCACAAATGGGCCGACTCCAAAGATTACACAGAGAAAACCTACGTAAAATAGCAGCTTAGTGCAGCAGTATTTCATATGTAAAAAACTGGAGACCACTTTTCACTAGAAAGGAGGCATTCCATCTTAGTCCTCAAGGGTAACGAAGCATCTGCATTTTGATTCGTTATCGAGGATATATGTAGATGTCCATGAGCCACAGCATTCACTTACCATCAGGTGGACTGTGTGCTTGCTTGTCACCTTTAGCATTTATTAAAAAAATGTTGTTCGATTTGGATTGAGATGCAAGATTTTAATTAAAATATCTCGTGAATTACAGCGAACTTCTATAGTAACAGCACATAATCAGTCGTATGCGATCGTGGTGTCTATAACTTTTCCCTACAAATCTATTGAAAACAGAATTGATATAGCCGAAAAACAAAGTTTACTTCGTTTTTATTTTATTTCTTTATTTTATTAGGAACTTTGGTACGTTTCACATATTACAAAATTTAAAATCTACATAGCTATTAACACATATTCACATGTGAGGGTTTTTTTCTATCGAAATAATTTCAACAAATATAGTTGACAAATTACAGCACTCAGAATGACTATCCTGAGATATCTTTGTTTTCGGTTATTAATTTGATTTACAATAGTAAAATTCAACATTAATTGGAAAAGTTCATGTCCGAAAATCAGAGAATTTGTCAGAAAATCTCTTAACTGTTGATGGATTGCTACAATCGCTACATCTGGTGTGAACTAATAATAATAATTGCTGTTCAAGACTGGCGCTCCATCTCAACAGCGTAGAGTGTAAAAATTTACTTTTACACTCTACGCTGTTCGAGAAAACGTTAAACGCCGGGAATTAAAAATAAGTTAATTAAACGCAATAAAATAAATATAGTTGTAATCAATATTCGATAAAACATTTCGAATGTAAAATAAAATAAAAACCGTTTTAAATGTAAATTAAAGTTAAAATAGAGAAGGTAAAAGAAGCAACTCATAAACGTTTTACTATTATATATTATAAGCCTTATGGCATTATCAAAAGAGTAGAATAACATAGAGTAGAAGACAAATCCTATTGCGTTACCCCTAAAATACTTACTATAAATTACGCTTAGAAAGGTTAAGTTGTCCAATCAGCCTCGCATACAGGCGCAAAGTAGCCAGCCTTTCAGTTTTTTACAGGATTCATTACGGAAAGTTTGCGCAGGAATTACATTACTCATTCCCTCTCTCTTGAATCTCTCTCTCTCGAATTACCATACATTCGAACGAAATCGGTTTGCTTCGTCGTTCAAGATGCGTACAGTAAATGATCTGCCAGCATCTGTCTTTCCATCTGATTAGATAGATCCGTGGCGCAGTGGCTTAGCAATGAGTGGCTGCGCTGGGGGTCGCGGGTTCGGATCCCGCACGGAACAAGTGTTTGTATGGCCTACAAATAATTGTTCCGAGTCTGGATGTTTGTCCTTGTGCAATTTATGTTTGTAAACTGCCCCCACAATACAGGAGACAGTAGGGGTAACGTTTTATTTAGAAGAAGAAAATCTATGTCTTCAGGGCAAGACCGAATAGGCTTTTTTAAGTTAAGTCAGTGCGCTTTACCATCTTTAGCTGCATCATCACTTCATCAGGTGGATTATTAGTCAAACACTGGCTTGTAATAGAATAAAAAAGGATTTCTGTACATTAATCAAGTGAAATTATATCGTTTCATTGTTTACAATTAAAATTCAATCTCAATGCAGATCCCAAGGGAAAGCGAACATGCCTCAGCTATAGCGTCAGTTATTAAATCTTGTTTATGTTAACAAACAGCTTGCTTAATCATGTAAAACGTAATCAATTTTTAAGTTTGTTTTTGTTAAGAATAAGCATATCCCCTATATGAGGTAATATATGGGTGAGGCCTATGTTTGGCAGTCGACTTCTGATAGCCTATAATGGATGTTTGATGTATGCAGTGTATATTTATTATATTTTAATATCTTTAAGTAAAATTTTTAAATGTCTAAATTTTAACATATAATATTTTTCAATTTGGGCTTTTGCGATCCGCATGCATGCGAGCGTGCGTCGAGTAAAATCCTTATACCTTTAAACGAGCAATTCTTGTATATATATCTCGGAATCTCGGAAATGGCTCCAACGATTTTCATAAAATTTAGTGTCCGGGATTTTTCGAGGGTAATAAATCGATCTAGCTAGGATTTATTTTTGGAAAATGTCTTTTGTCCATGTTTTCAGGCAATGAAAAACTGCTACAATATAAGAAGGTAAATTTTGACACAGTGTTAATGATCGTAATAGCTCAAGTGGATATCGAGCGGTCGCGAAATCGTAATGCCTCGGTTCGCGTCCTGTCTTCGGTCCGGTTTTTTTCCTTTTTTTTTTCAAGTTCCCTTCTTTTGTGAGAAAATCTATTATTTCGAGCCCTTTTTTTAGTATTTTTTTAAAATACGAAAATTTTAATTAAACTAATTGCACTCATGATTTTTTATTCAAATAACCAATTCAGTTTTTTATATTATGTCAATAAGATCAAAAAATTATATTCCTCAGTATGTAATTTGTACCTAAATGTAATTTCCAAAAAAAAAAACGAGCAAAGCTTGGTCATCCGGGTACTGTATTATTAACTACGAGTAAGTTATTACTGGCAACCTAAGACTACCAGAGTAGTCGCAAGCCTCTAACATGTGGCGTACCACAATGCTCAATTCTTGGCCCATTGCTGTTTCTGATCTACGTAAACAACATTCACCAAGCGGGACTACAGGGTCGCCTTGCTCTCTACGCAGATGATACAAGCTTATTTTATTTCGGGAGCAATGTCAAAGAAATAACGATGCGCGCACAAGAGGATCTAAACATACTTCACTGTTGCTCCATACTATTAACAATTAATACTTCTAAAACTTCATACATAATATTTAGTTCCAAAAATAGAAAAATACCTGATCGACCTAAACTTAGCATTAACGGTGAGATATTACAACAAGTTAACCAAGAAAAATACCTAGGCTTAACACTGGACAAAAACATTACATGGAAAGCTCACTTGCAATATATTCACAACAAACTCTCCTCACTTGTGGGCGCACTGCATAAAATAGTTCGATATATACCGAAACATGCTCGACTTTTAATATACAATACGTTGGTAAAGCCTCACTTACTGTATCAAATCGAAATATGGGGTACTGCAGCTAAAAGTAATTTAAAACCAATACAAATATTACAAAATAAAATAATTAAAATCTTACACAACTATGACTTCTTAACACCATCGAAAACGATTTACAAAAACACAAAAATTTTAAATATTAAACAACTTTTTACGTATAATACATGTCTACTTATCTACAAGATAACTCACAAGCTTATTCACTCACACATAACATTCACAACAAAAAGTCAAATAAACAAATATATAACCCGCCGAGCCAGCAATTTTGTGTTACCTGCCGTAAGAACAAACTATGGAAAAAATAACATAACATTTGGGGGAGCACAGTTATACAATCAACTTCCAAGACATGTGAAAGAAGCGACTTCAATCAATATTTTTAAAAGAAGATTATTTGAATATATTTATAATGATGAAACTATGCATTAAAATTATACTTGGACCACCGCCTTATACTTGATAGGAATACAATGAACTCGCTTCTTGGTTAACGATCGACCGGTATAATTTTTATTTATTTTTTTACTACCCACATGCACTATAATTATAATATAGATGTTATTGTTCTCATGTAAGTTACTTATTGTCTTAATGAGAAATAAAGTTCTTTAAACCGAATTATCGATCGTTTGTGTTCCAAGTAGGTTAAAAAATTATACAGAAGCCTTTCTGTTGTATTCTTTTTTTAAATCAATATTTCATTTTGAAATAACAGCCTACCTTTATTTGTTTCAAACTGGACAGAGTCCTAGTTCTCATCTGAAAGGGTTTTGGAGCTTCTTGTTCAAAGAACCTTCACTAAAAATAGAAGTCTTTCCACTGATACTTTTTGAATGTCATTTAACACTGTTGTGAACATAAGTAAAGCAAGTTAAGAAAATTATCTTCATAATGTTTTCTTTCACCGAGCAAACGGTAAAAACAAAAATATTGAAGCCATTGGGTATTGACCCCGGTCTGCTCGTGAATCAAGAAATTATAAAAGTTGTTGCTTATCCCCTGAGCTACATGTTCTAAGCAGGATCCTATATGCAAACATAATTTAAAAAGGCACACTTTTTTGTCCCAAAAACCTTCAGAACTAATCTCTTAGAGTTTTTGGTCCAAACCAGTCCAAACATTGAAAATGAAAATGAAAATGAAAAATCTTTATTAAGTATCTTTTACATAGTACATGACTAATGGCCGGAATCTCCTTTTAAGTATGATACTTGTGTTAGGAGACTCCGCTCCTTCCCAAGATTACAAAAGATACTTAGAGATTGTGTTACAGTAAGTATTACCTACAGCAAGATAATATCAACAATTAGGATTAAACGGTGTCAAAAGAGAAGCATTATAGTTAATAGTTAGGTGCTAACTTAAGTAAGCGCAAGAACAATTAATTAACAATTTGATTTAAACAAATTGTAAGTTTATGATGTGTGTGTGTGTTTGTGTGTGTGTGTGTTTGTGTGTGTGTGTGTGTGTGTGTGTGTGTGTGTGTGTGTGTGTGTGTGTGTGTGTGTGTGTGTGTGTGTGAGTATAGAGTGCGTGTGTGTATGTGTGTGTATCGTGTGTTTGCATGCCTATGACTATATATTATACAGCATATGATAATGTAGGATAAGGTTCTCAATTTCATCATAGTTTTTACCTCGAAGCCAGCTCTGTAGTCTATTCTTGCACGTGTGTGTCACTGTAGGGTAAAAATTAAGAATTTTATTTAATTTATTATAAATATGTGCAGATTGTCTTCTAAATTGTCTCCTAGCGTAGGCAGTTTTAACGTGGTTACGGGTGCAACATTTAATATTCTTCTTTTATTTTGTCTAGAGGGGTTGTAGGGCAGTTTTCTGTGAAGTTTTAGAATCGCGTTTAAAATGTAAAGTTTCCTTACAGATAGTAGGCCACATTGGGAATACAGACTGGCGATTGGAAAACTATAAGGTTTAAAATAAATCAATTTAAGCAAAGATCTATGAGCTCGTTCTAGTTCCAGAAATTTGGTTTTGGTGGCTCCACCTCAGACTCTGATAGAGTAGTTAAGGATAGATTGTGCTAGCGAAAAAAAAAAAAATATATATATTTGTTTTAATAAATCTGCGTCGGCAACGTGTCTCAAAGTTTTAAAAATCCAAGTTAGTTTGCGAATTCTGCCAATCAGTAGGTCAATGTGGGCACTCCAAGCAAGGCGCTAGTCAACCATTACTCCAAGATATTTGGTTTTAGATATTTTATCTATGCTATCACATGAGCAATTTTTGTTGGAGAAATTGTTACATGAGTGAATTTTTATTTGAAAGTCTGTATTTGGCTGAGTACTGTTATAATTTGTGAAACATATATCATTGGTCTTAGAGGCGTTTAAAGTCAATAAATTATTATCTAATCATTGAGCTATTCGGGCCAGACCTTCTTGAGCAAAGCCATGTACTTCGTCCCATGTTGAACCAGAGAAAACTACAGCGGTGTCGTCAGCATATGAAAATAATTTACCATTACGAATATCCGAGTTACAAAGGTTGTTGATATAAATTAAAAAGAGAGTTGGCCCCAACACACTTCCCTGGGGGACACCATATGTTGTATCTGCTAGCTCGCTAATACAATTACCAACCCTAACACTCTGTTTTCGATCACTCAAGTAATCACACAGCAAAGCTAGGGGAGTACCCCTGATACCCACTGATTCCAATCTGCGCATAAGGATCGGGACAGAGACGGTATCGAAAGCCTTCTTAAAATCTAAAAAAAATGTAATGCACTTTTTATTTCTATCGAAATTTTTAGCAATGTGAGACGTTAATGCGCTTATAGCGTCATCTGTTGAAATCCCTCGCCTAAAGCCAAATTGTGAGTTAGATATTAGTTGATATTTGTTTAGAAAGCTAATTAATCTGCTATTTATATTTTTGAAATAACCGGAAGAACTGATATGGGTCTGTAGTTACTGGCTTCGTCTCTATCTCCACCCTTATGTATCGGAGTGACGATAGCATGTTTGAGCGTAGTAGGAAAAATACCCCGTCTTACGCAGAGGTTAGCTAAGTGAGCAATGACGGAGGCTATTTCTTTGCCAACATGTTTCAGAAATTTCGTTTGTATGCCATCCCAGCCCGCGGCACTGTCCGATTTTAAACCCATTAAAATCTCATAAACCTCATCCGGGTCAGTTTCTAATAAGACAAAGGAAGAAGATGGGTTTAAATCACTATAAATATCAGACAGTGTACTCCAATTTGTTTGACGCTTTAAAATATTGTCAGCCAGAGATTTGCCAATATTTGCAAAATAGGCATTTATGTGCAATTTACAGATTCTTTAGGCGTTGATTTACAATTAGGAAGTCCTATATTATTTGATTTATTTACTTTACGATGCGTGATGTCATTTATAGATTTCCAAAGTAACCTGGGATTTTTTTATTTTTAATTAGTTGATCTCTTTCGTAATTCCTGTTTTAAGTTTTTAATCAAAGCACTACAGTGATTTCGATATCGTCTATATGTTATTCTTAGGATTAAGTTTTTTGGGTCACGTTTCAGTTTTTTCTGCATATCGTTTCTATTTCTTATACAACGAAGAATACCTATTGTAATCCATGGTTTTAAAATACGATTTTTGCAAGGAACTGTCATGGTTATTATGTTTGTTAAAATACATTGCCTTAATTTATCAATTAACAAATCAGTAAGATAAGTGGGATTAGTATGTAGCAGCATGTCATGAAGATCCAAATCCTTAAATGATTCGATTGCTTGTAGAAGGTTGATAGAGGTCCTTATTTTAGTAGAATTAGTTTCATCTTTTATATTGGATAGTTTTAGAAAAATCGTGTCATGGTCAGTAATAGTAGCATTCAGAACGTATATAGAAGCAGTATTTTTGGATTTATTTAGTTTTAAAATAAAATGATCCAAACAGTTTTTGTTTCTAGTTGGCAGGGTATGTCCTGGTAACATGCCGTGTGTAGTTAGCATGTTTAAGTAGTTTATTTTATTTTTACGTTCGTTTGTCTGTAAATTGTCGTCATTTATTATATTTATGTTTATGTCTCCCATAATAATTTAGTTTAGTTTTAAATGTCTTTAGGTTATTCAAGTGATTATCTAGTGAAAGGTGATTCAGGTGCATTGTTGTAGAACGGCGAAGGTGCTGGGAAAGAAATTATTGCCCCCAATAAGTGCTCCTAGCAAAGAATGACGATCGGGGGGCCTCAGTTGTATTTCGAACGGAGATCTCGGGGCTTTTCATCTAAGCTGTTGGTGACCATCGCCACGCTTAAAGCGGTAAATCCGGAAAAACCTTATCGATGCCCCTGCAGCGATAGGTATCCATGTGGCTATCCCCATGCTATAAAAGTTCTACGTGACTACCGCAGCCAATGGATTTCAGAAACCAACTTAAAGCCAACAAGACTGCAGATACCTTTATGTATTTATTATTCCTATGCAGAAACCGGCACACCGTTCAATTACGTACGCGACGCTCCTTTTGTTTGATTGAATCAGTGGCAGGCGTAACTAACAGAGATAAATACATAGAGTATAGTTCAAGTATGATGACAGTGCGAAGGAATTCCTGATTTTGAAACAGACGTACGTGGTAGTGGCTCTGCAGCAATTATGGTTTAATTGCCTCGTTGTTTTAGTGGCTGTAAAAGTGACTACATGATGTCCCGGGTTCGAATCTTGTGTTGGGCAAATAAATTTTTACTCAGTTTTTCAGTCAAGAAATTAACAGTAGCTGCGCGGAGTCAGAAAGTTGGAGTGTATCACAAACACTAACGCAATAATGAACCCAAAATATTTCCGAGGGCTTCGAGCACTCGACTGCATATTGACGGGGGTTGGGGAGGACTGAGGTATTTGATATCCCAATGTCATAGTTAAACACGACTGCCTCCGGATTAAAATTATTAATTTTTATTCCGAACTACGCAGTATGAACTTATAGTATCTTGAAGCCCTGCAGTTGTGTGCTTGGGTCCCAGAATGATGGTAGCACCCAGCCATATTCTCTATTAAAATTAGGATTTTTTTGATTTCAATAGCTTCGCGAATCATCCCTGGAATGAATCGGTGTTATTTAGCGAGGATTTGTGGTCTATCAAATTTAATGTAGAGACGGAGGTGATCCTGTACGTGTTCTCAGATTGCAGGCTTCCCGGAGCGTCGATTCTTCACATCAGCTATGTCTTCTTGATTGCGGGTTTTTATAGATCGTTTAGTTTGATCTATGTAAGAGAGACCACATTCACAATCAATCTTGTACGTCGCTGCATCTTGCAGAGGAGATTACACTTGGCTAGTAAAAACTGACTAACCTTCTTTGGCGGCTTAAAATAGAAAACACGATTCCAGATCTAGTCAATTTTGTCAGTGACACGACTGATATATGGAAGTAAAGCAGGCACATGCTAGACTGTGGCCAGCTTTACTCATTCATTTTGACGTAAGCGCGGGGTTTGTTATCGCGCAAAACTTTGGTGACAACACACCTTCAATTTCAATCTTAATTGAGAAAAAATGTAGATGACTATGGGTCAAAGCATCCTTTTACCATCACATGGATTGTGTACTAATTTGTCACCTTTATTCCCTAAAAAATTATTCGTTATATCAAAATATATATATCATTATTTTCTAAAAAGTCTACGTGACTTTTAGGCGATTGATCACGATAATTATCGCCATGACGTTAATTCTTACTCATGCCTAACCGAGCCTAAACTAAAAATAGGGAAGAAGGTATTAAATACCCAGACGGACTCCTCGGCAAAAAAGAACCTACCGCCTAGTAAACTCTGTGGACTATCTTGGAATATATTGCAGCCAAAAATTTCGCCCTCAAAACCGGAATACATACAATCCTGCTTGGCGGCAGAAATATGTAAAATAGGTAAAAGTTTGCCAACCTAGACGGAGTATTAAAGTGAATAGGATCCAACACCAAGTTGAAATTAAATACACGTAACTTGGAAATAACAATAACTATCACGGTATAGCGTTGTAGCGTAGAGATCACTCATATGAGGCATTCTATGGGAGCTGCCTATGTCCGGGAGTGGACTTTTTATAGGTTGTAATGAATGAATGGATAAATATTAAAATTCGAAAAAAGTCAATAATATGGCTCGGCCATATATTATGTTCTACAAAGGTCTTTTTTTATAGAAAAGGGGGCAAACGAGAAAACGATTCACCTGATGTTAAGTGACTGCCGCAGCCCATAAACAACCGCAACACCAGGTGAATTGCAGGTGCGTTGCCGGCCCAAATACCCGGCCGGTTAGAAAGGAGTAAGCTCTTTTCTTGATCCCCCCACGCGCGAGCACGCACACACGCGCGCACACACGCACGCACGCACACACACACGCCCGCACGCATGCATGCACGCACACACGCACGCACGCACCACATGCACGCACGCACGCACGCACGTACGCACGAACGCTCATACGCATGCACGCACGCACCACACACACACACACACACACACACACACACACACACACACACACACACACACACACACACACACACAAGGCCGGACTTCCAGCCGGATATAATCGGAACAGCTTCCTAGGACAGGAGGCCACCCTACATTTCACATACCGACACCTATCTTCCCTATCGGTTGCCATTTGAACTTACTGATGCGTTAACAGATATCCTCATCATGCAGAGAAACTCCTAATATAGCCCCCTTTGCCCCAGGGCCAGCAGTGAAAAACCAGGTCTCAGATCCATATGGAATCCATTGTGTATTACAACTGATAAATCAAAGCCGATAAGTAAAATTATTTTTCAAGTCTATTTTTAAAATATCATCCAAAAAGTTTAAATAAAATACAAAACACATAATCAGTTGTGAAATAAATCATGCAGACATTTCAGGTTTGATTAAATGCCGCAGTTAATTCATTGGGCTAAGTTCAAATTTGTTATGAAATTAAAATGTAAAGCGAACTAAGAATCCGTGGTAATATCTATTCAATGTTAATAAAATATAAGTAATTCGTGAAAAGTAGGTCACGTCACGTCGTACGAGAATCATACGATAACATACTCTATCGTCCCATGGGTGTCGTAAAGAACGACTATTACTGGCTGATGTACAAGAAAAGAAAAATGAGCGTAGCACAATTAAGTAAAATATATGCTATCATAAGTATAAGTAAAGTATATTATGTTATCAACCGTTTTAATGTATGCGAACACATTCCGAACCAAGCCAGAGAGTCTATCTAGGTAGAAATTAGTAAAATATTATATTTGAAAATCTTAGCTAGTAAATCGTAAGCACAACTAGTGTGATAAGAGATTAAGATGGATCAATTTAAATACAATAGAACTGGTCAAGCTATATTTGCATAATTAGCTCAATGATTGTATACCTATACACATTTTATGATATTATTTGCTAACAAGCGTTGATCACGTTAGTAAATTATTCCATTGAGATAATTTTGGCTTATTCTACATCATACATATCTCCGTGTTCGATTTTTTCTAAATGAGCTTTTTGATGATAAAAGTATGAACCAGCAATTTCAAAGTGGCTTTTTTTAACTTTTGAAATACAAGAAATGCAAATCCTATAATTCTTCTTACCTTTTTACCTTTAAGTTAATACGAATCGACGATGACGGCATCTGATACATGAAGGTATAACTATCTTTTAAAAAAGGCGTAAAATACCAAGACCGGCGACGGGAAGCTGTGTGAAAAGTGCGAGACATCTGGAGCAATCGTCATCTTATCCGCCTTCCAAGTGTAATGATTAACGCAAATTCTTCCTACAATGGAAGGGGGCCATCTATTTGGACTTTAAGGGCTGACACAGAAGAAGAAGAAGATACTTTTATATTAACGAGTCTTATTTCCTCGTTATATAAAACGAACTTATGTTAAATAAATAAAATGAGACGAGAACCTAAACGCCAAATAATGGGTTAATGATACATTTTTGAAAAGGTACTTCTAAGATTACCTCAAAATAAAATTCATAGACTTCCCAGTACACTGTCTTCATGTCCGTATTGAGGCAACTACATATTTAAAAAAAATCGTTTATGTGCCAAATAGTAATCATCTAAGTGAAAATATCTCTAAAATATTCTACGCAATAGAAGTGTTCCATTTTCTAAATAAAACTAGTTTTTACGGATTTTATCGCGTATATTAATTATTTTATTTGCCCGACATTTCAAGTACTTTACAGCACCCATTGTCACGGGGGAGGGTTGGTGCTGTAAAGTCCTTGACTAAGTTCATTCAGCATAAAGCTGAAGTTGTCAACATTTCTGCGATCATTATGTTTTATGAATTTAGATATTTTTTACCTAGTGGTAATATTCGGACTCTTATTTCTCGGTTTTACTCCTTGTATATTAAAAGTTAAGAGTAATAAAAGGATATAAATATCTGAAAGATACGTAAATTTCATGAGAATTTTATGTCCTAAGCTGTCAATTTTTTATCTTATTTGCTTCGTTATACTAATATATATCTCACTTCCTTCCATTCGGTCATGAAATATTCAAAATTCTTTATTCCATGATCACAAAACCGTATCCCTGTTCCCATAAAGTGACCCTCAAAATTGAGCCAAATAAATAATAGCCGTTAAGTTCGTCAATACCTTAAATAAAACGTCCTAAATAAAAACTCTTAACATTAGAAGCATTCAACACGTCATATTTAATGTTAGGTTTTTAATTTAATTAGTTTAATGTTAAATGTTAAGTTAAGTTAAAAAGTTAAAAAATAGTTGCATTGTGTCCTGTTATCGTCTAGGTAAACCTATTGTTTACCTTTGGTCAAATAAATTGCCTCTTTTGACCTTTGACAGAACCCGAGCTACAAAGTGTTTTGTCATTATGGTTTACCAGGCTCCTGCGGTCACTACAACATAAGTTATGTACTTGGTTTTATAATGTATAGGTTTATAATGTATAGATAAGCCCTCACTTCATTATAATGTTAGATTTATTTACGGTACCTCTAAAACTTGGACTTACCTACCAACCTTCAAGTCTAAGACAAAACAATGCCTTTGTGTTTTCACGTACTCTTGTGGTTTTGTTTGCATCTCACTCTTTCTGTAATAATAATGGAAAATTAATATATTTTAAGTAGACATAAGAAACATTTAACATATTTTTGCCAGTCTTATCTTTTACGCACTCTATTCTTTGAGTCGTTGTCACGCCGTGAAGGGCGCTCGCCAGGACGACATGTCCCAGTCCCACCCGCGCCCAATTGCCGTGCGTCTGGCGCGGCGCGACGTGCGTAATGACGTGCTACGCGCTGCGTGCATCCGCCGGTCTCTCACAACTGAGGCTCCAGATCTTAAGTCCGCGCCCTATAAAATTTGTATAAAAGAACGAAAACAAATTAAGCTTTTTTTTGTAATTCCGATCAAGTACCACGCCGAGAACCTTTGTCTGCGTTCCAACCGCGCAATACTACTCATCGGTCGAGCCCATGAGCTTCCAAATCATAAAGTATTTCGAGAACGAAGACAAAGACGACTACCGGTTCGCGGAAGTGCTTCAGTGGTGTTATGTGACATAGCAGCTGCCAGGTTGCATCGGGCCGCCTTCCCATTGTATCCTTTGTGTAGTGTTAGTGTAGTGTAGTGCCCCACGTTCTGGACATTTCCAGTAAAACATAAGTAGTTTATTGTACACTCGCTGCCTCAGAGGCAGCAATTTTATTTGTCTTAATTATTGTGTTTGCTTATCGCATTAGGCGATAGCTAGATACACTCTCAGCCCTAACTGAATATATAGAGGGATAAATAAAGGGATTAGCCAAGAGAAAAGGGAAAGCCAAGAAAGCATCGTGGAGGAAGCTATGCGAGGAAGTTGAGTCTTTGCCTCACAGTGCAAGACTACATAAAATGCTATCGAAAGCTAAACCTAATCAGATCGGGCTTCATTAAAAACCTGATGGTAACTTCACTAATAGTAAAACAGAAACATTGCAGTGACTTGCCTCAACCCATTTCCCAGGGTCCATAAGACTTCTGCCTTAAATTCTTTCAGAGCCCTACGAAGGCCTTGTAATGAGGACTAGTGTAGGACTGAAAAGATAATAAGGCCAAACCTGGTGCAGTGGGCTGTTGAGTCCTGTAAACCATTTAAAATAAGCGGGGAGAATTGAATAATTCCCATCCAACTACAGAGGAGTATTGATATCCCTCTTCCCTATCTGGTTAAAATCTTCAGAGCAAGTTTTGTGTGGGGATATATTCCAGAAAGATGGAAAACTGTTAAATTTTTTTTTTAACACCCTACACTAGATTTTCTCTTGTATGTGGGGGCAGTTTACAAACAAAAACCAACCCACCTCGTTTTATTTATATCTAAGGCTGGTAGAAAGGACTACTCTTTCCCAAAGTCCTTTAGACCTATAAGCATATCTTCCTTTCTTCTTAAGACATTGGAAAAGATTAAAGATAGATATATTAGGGACGTAGTTCTGGCTACGAGACCCATACATTACAACCAGCATACTTACCGCAGAAAATCAAAAAAATCTACGGAAACAGCCCTGATCAGTGTTATTGACAGGATCGAAAAAGCGCTGGAGGATTAATAAATGGTTCTATGTGCCTTTCTAAATATTGGGGGCACCTTCAACAGTTGCCCCACATCACTGCTGATTGGGGGCCTGACATCTAAAAATGTTGACCCCACAACTATCAGATGGGTGAAGTTGATGCTCTCAAACAGACGGGAAAAAATAGCGCTGTTTCAAACTTCTATTGAGGTTGCAACTACAAGAGGCTGCCCACAAGGAGATGTTTTGCCACCTCTTCTTTGGACTCTTGCGGTTGACTAGCTATTGTACAAGATGGCAGACCTACGCATTGACACACTGGGTTATGTTGGTGACCTTGTGATCATTGCGAGGGGCTTTTGCCAAAGTACTTTCACGTCAATCATACAAAGAGACTTAAACACCATAAATAACTGGTGTAGGGATAACAGTTTATCCGTTAATACTGATAAAACTGTTGTAATAGCCTTTACCAAAAAAGACGGTTGGACAAATTAGTCACACCAAAACTCAATGGAATGGAAGTATAATTTTCTACTGAACTTAAGTACTACTTGGGCGTAACAATCGACCAAAAACTAACGTGGAACTGTCACCTTAACAACGTATGCCATAAGGCAAAAATTGCTTTTGGTACATGCAGTCGTTAGGTTGGGAACAACTGGAGCTTGCGTCCCAGTATGGTTCCTATGGCTGTACAGTAGCATAGTGAGGCCGATTCTCTCTTACGCCTCTACTGTCTGGTGCAACAAGGCCAACCAAAAGATGACTGCGGAGAGAGTAAATAATCTACAAAGGACTACCTGCGTAATGGCAACTGGAGCCATGCGATTATCGCCTGGAGAAGCTCTTAATGCATTTCTATACCTAAAGCCCCTTTATCTAGACAAGGATTAACGGCCAGGGCGGTCTGAGTTTGCTCTCCTAAAGATTGAGATTCATGCTCGACTCAATTAAGGAAACATCGGTCTTATGCATGATCTCAGATATCATGCGTTTTCTACACACTTTTGATAAAAAATATATTGTGGAATTACCCCCTAGAGAAAACCGGCTGAATGGCCAGAGTATCTGTGAGGTCGGTAGTTTCATATGGTATACCGACGGGTCTAAAATGGGCCTCGACGTAGGCTTTGGAATTTACGCGGAACGCCCCAAAAACTTAGTGAATTCAAAGGTAGTTGGAGACTGCTTGAACCGTTTAAACAACTTGGGATGTAACAACAGGGTCATCATAAGATGGGTTTCAGGTCACGCGGGTATTGTATGAAACGAATTTGTCGACAAACTTGCACGGGAGGGCACAAAGTGCATAAAATTTGGACCTGAGCCATTTTGTGGAATCTCAAGAAGTCGAGGCCGATTGACCCTTGAAACTCTTTATCACAAAAAAATCTTTATCACAAATAAAGATCTGGTCTAACACAAAAGGCTTAAAACATTCTCAAATCTTAATCCGGGCTTTTGATCGTAAATTCGCTTCAGAAGCCCTGGGATTAAGTAAAAATAAATTGCGCATTCTGGCAAGAGCCCTAACTTGACACTGTTATCTTAAAAAGCACATGTCCATCCTGGAACTAAGCAACTCAAGGATGTGTCGGTTCTGTTCAATAAAGGAAGAAACGTCTCTGCACATCCTAACTGATTGCGGACTCTTAATGCGCAAACGTAACTCTCATCTGGGAAACTATGTACTTTGCCCAGAAAAAGTGAAATTGCTCACGGCTCCTAAAGTAACTCCTTCTATTCATTGAACACATAGCGCTTAGCAGTGAATAGCCACAGCAGCGATCACAATAGATCTTTTGGGTCGCAGTGATACTGGTCTCCTTCCCTAGACCTGCATAGCAGCTCCCTTATAATTAAAAAATAGGTACACACTCCATCGTACCAACGCGATAGTTGTATAAGTGTTCATTTAGGCACACACCTCCTCCGCCGCAAGGTGGGGGGGGCTTGGTACACAAGTGTTTTTGAAATCACTCACAAGATAGCGGCTATCTCTATAGCTGAACTAACCGATTGTTTAAGTCGTGTATGCCCCGACGATTGAGTAACCTTCTTAGCACAGCGCAACACTCCCGCTGAACGCCCTGTGTTGCGTATTGACGACTCCATGTCCCCGAGCACCGGGTCTGCAACTTCTGTGTCCATTGAAATATTATACGAGGCCCTATCCCCCTCGCCACCTGCGGACCCTCCGAGATGGAAAATGACACAAATAGACCCGACAAGCTTGAACACGACGGCTTCACATTCGTCTCGGGCAAAAAACAAAAGCGCCCTGACGCGAAAAAGGGAGACGAGCCTCACTTGGCCCCTATATACCCTAGCGCCACTCCTACCAAGTAGGCCGCATCTTCAGCGCGCCCTAAAACCGCGAACAAAACCGCGATTCCGAAACTCTAGGAAAAGTTGCCGCCCCAACTCTTCAGACAAGTCACGCTGAAGCAACCTATCCAATAGACTCCAAGAAAATCTTTTGCCCCAATACCCACTTGAAATGAAGACTTCCTTTAAGTAAACGTGAACGGTGGACAGGGCATTCGCATACACGTCTCAACGACGGATGACTTCCGCGCTTTAACTGCGCATCTTAAATCTCAGAATCTGAGCTTCCACACATACTCCCACGCAGAGGACCGCAACCTCCGCGTTTTCATTTGCGGGCTCCCCAAAGAGCTTGAAAACGCACACATTTACAGCGACATTAAATCGTATCGTCAGGGAAGTGCACAGGATGCACCACCACACCGACAAAAAACGTTACATAGATTTAATCCTGTTCATTTTGGACCTGTCTCCAGAATGGAAGGAAATTTTCAACGTCAGCCGAATCTGCAACCTCACGGTAGAGGCTCCTCGTAACAGGGACATCGGTGGTATTGGCCAACAATGCCCCTGTTACGAAGAGCCTCTTTTTTTAGATCGCGATTGGTAATGCCTATGGTTAAATATAGATACATTTTTAATGCTAGTCTAAAACTTTCGGGACTATTGCATGGTGCAATTATATAGTCTTGTTAGGGGATTTATTAAAATTTATTGAATTACGTCGTGTTTTGTGAATTCGTACTGTGCTATAAACTGAACTAATGTATAACTGAACCAACCCATTTCACCGATCATAGGCAGACCCTAATAGATATAGTATGGATGTTACAGGAAATGTATGAATTCTAGGAATTGTATACAATTCCTAGGAAATGTGTAAAATTCCGAAGCTATTTAGGAAATGTATAAAATATTGATTCAGAGATTATTTAATACGCGCATATCCTATAAATCGAACGCTATGTGTGAATAAAATAAATAAAACACGTTTTTAAATGAAGAATCAGAGTTTTTATTAATGGTGTCATTGAGACAATCAAGTAACAATCATACGGTTTATAAATTATAATATCTTCATACTTCTTGATAATTTAGGAAATAGAGTTTTTATTTAGGCTTTCATTGCGACTAACAAATTACAATCATAAGGTATAATAATATAATATACTAATTTAAGCTTAATAAATCAACTATTTATTAATTCTTAAGGTCCATTTATCACAAAACCTACTATATTTTCATATAAAGCTCAGTGTCGTTTGGTAAGTTATCCAATTATTATCAGTCTGTTATTTAAGTAATTCTACATTACAATATAGTATTTCTATTTTAATACTAAATTAAAAACTAAACAATACCCTCCCCTCGCTCCCCTCGCACCGCATGTCCACGCGTATTCATTGAAATCTTAAATATATTACATTTCCGATTGCTGTTTAGGAAATGTATAAATTTCCTAGGAAATGTGTCTAATATAATTAACATCACACATTTCCGGGTGATTTTGGGAATTATATACAATTCCTAGGAATTGTATACAATGACGGATTTCATACATTTCCTGTAACATGGACAGACATCCAGCAGTACAATATTTTTGTTAATCGCATACTCGATCTGAGTAGCCATGTATTTATTTGTTGTGAAATTAATTTTAAAAAGCCCAAACAAAAGCCAATTATAACATCACGCAGAGATTTACATTCTATTTATGTCGAACAATTTAAATTGAATCTAAAGTTGATGTACTGGGAAACCATCAACACCCTGAATGACTTAAATGATATGGTATCTTTTTAACACAATGATGTTAACCTTATTCGACATTCGTGCGCTTCTCCGCACAAAAACAGTAAGGCATTTACAATATGCATGGATCACTTATAATATTAAAAAATGATGTAACTCCGGGATGAAGCTGGATTAGTTACACGTAAATCTGATACATAAGAACTAATATAAGGAACTAAAAAATACTGTAATTATAAATACAGGAAATTGATACTTTAAAAATAGCACGGTCACTTAAATCAAATGCAGTAGGTATAGATAGCATAATTCTTAATATGCTCAAAATGTCAATACTCAACACAATATCTGTTATAATTAATATAATTAACAAATCTATAGAAACCCATACATATCCCACTGAATGGCAAAACGCATTGTCAGACCTATTCCTAAAAATGCAAATCCAACGAACATGAAGGATATACGCCCGATCAGCATATTGCCATGTGTTAAGCTTGATTTAGAAGGGAGGAGGTAGCTCAAGAACAAGTCATTACCGTTACAACGTATCAAAAGTCCAGTTTCTAAACATCAGCCTGCCCATGACTGCATTACGGGGAGATTATTTGCCATAGTTATCAGGCTTGGCAAAACGAGGATGTACGGTCAAGAAGACATATTGTAGAACAAGGCACTTACCTCATATTAAATAATTTGGAATACTAAACCGCGTACTAAATGGTATAGGATGAACATTTATGTGAAATATATTAGGCCTGTTTTAATACATTTTAAGCGCCTAGGGTATGTTTTACGAAACAATGTAAGACAGTTGATCAATAGAAGTAATTTACGCTTATGTAAGCATATATCGGGAGTGTAACAGAAACTGTTATAACATAATATAAAATTAAAGAAAACATTCGTTCTTTTTACGAAATGTAACGGGGTAATGATGTTTTTCACAAGGTGGTAAGACTCCTTTTCTGTCTTGGAACCTGTCTGAGTAAATACCATCCTCTCACCTAGTTCTTCCATTAAATAACGGTGCTTAAACTGTTGTGTTTAGCCAGTATAATACAGACTGTGAGGCATTCCATCTTAGTCCTCAGAGCTGATAATGTATCCTGTAGCCTTTTTTGTCTGAAGTTGGCTGCAGGTGTCTATGGACTGCAGTGGCCACTTACTTGATTGTAAGTTTGTTTGTCAATTCAGTGATTAAAGGAAAGATGGTATTATAAAGAGCGAATAGGTATAGAAAAGAGTTAAGCGAATAGTAAATATACGAATTAAAACACCACAGAAATGATTTGATGCATGTTTTTAAAAGTGATAAGTTATAGGTTGTTACTTTAAGTATATATACAGACATACAAGAAATATTATAAGTATATGTAAATGTACGACTGTTACATTTATAGTTTCAGTTACAGTAACCAAATACATTCTTACTAAAAAAACGCTAATAACTCCTATTATCTTTTTATTTCTTTTGTGATTGAGTGTCAATATCATATTTATAAGTATATTAAAAAACTATAAATACATCCCAAAATCTCTCATCAATCAATTCAAATTATTTCATTTCTTGTGATCATGGAATCTAAAATATTATACGTTTAAAATAAACCGCATACAACACGTTAGCCGCCTTTACACATACGCTCTTAAACGCGTGAAGTACGTAAAGATAAAAAAGGCGAACGAGAAGGCACGCGCACGCCGGCCATCCCCTGATACCATAACTAAGCGTTTAAGTCTTTGCGCTTCAAACATAATTTACACGTGCGATTTTGTGAAAACGATTTTCGTTGTAAAATTAGATTAGATCATGGACCAAGGATCTAATCACAGAATTCTTGCCAATATACAAGTTTCTTGTATGCCATAATATGTTTTATTTAATTTAATAATACATTAAAAGTAATACGTATAAAAATAAATCAATGTATATATAATCTGGAATATGTATAAACCAGCAAATATAACTGCTTGTGTAATATCCGTTCTAGCCCTTTTGTCCATTTCTTTAGAACACTAGGCTTCAGAACGAGCGGTTAACAATACTGCGTGATTTTCATATCAGGTCTCGGAAGTTTCTCGTTTTCCTCTTAAATAAAAATACAGGAGTAATAGCGCGCGAAAGAGTATACGCATATAAAAATAGATAAAAACAATTACTCATGAATGCGCGTGCAACCTTTCCCGCAAGCTGAAAAGAACGTGTCGTGTAAAGGCGGCTAATAGTTGTGGATCAATCTAAAGATTTCGTAGCTCCTCTTTTGTATACATGTGCTTTTTTGATAAAAAAATATAAGCTCTCCTCTAACGACGTTTTTATTAAAAACGTATTAAGTAATACTTACTGAAATGATTTCTACAATTCCCAAAGCCTTTCCTTTTACATTTAAGAGAAAAACAATCATAATATTGAAGGTGGTTGCTTCAATATGCATAAATAGCCACGAAACCGTTTTATGCTATCACACCTGAGGCTTACAATTTTAATTATACCGTATGCGTTCGTGTTTTTTTGAATATGTTTCTGATTTTTAAATATAGAACATTTCCGATAGATAAATCTTTTATTTTGAAAGCGACAGTCAACTCCATATTATTTACAACAATACTTTTTTCTTTATTTTTTCTTTTTATGCAATCTCAATAAATACGTCAAGAAATTATTACAAAAAGTAGTTTCGATGATATCCCGAACGTTAGCTTGAGCGAGATTAGAATGGCTCTCCAGCACCTCAAACACGGCAAGGCCCCAGGCGAGGATGAAATTACAACGAAGCTTCTGAAAGCGGGTGGAAAACCACTACTTAAAGTCCTTCAGTAGCTCTTCAATACCGTGCTCCAAGTGCGGTGGTCTTGTTCTTCGAGAAAGGCGACAATTCTCTCTTGAATAACTACAGACCGATCGCTGTTTTCGAGAGTCATCACGAATCGTCTCGCACGCAGATTCGACGTCTTCCAGCCTCCTGCACAAGCCCGTTTCCGAAAAGACATACCCTACGGCAGATTGTACAGAAGACCGTTGAGTACAATCTTCCACTTTGCCTAGCGTGTGTGGACTATGAAAAAGCCTTTGATTCCCCTCCTCTTTTTTGATTTGAGTCCCTTCAGCAGTGCTTAGTTGACTGTAAGTGTATGGAAGTGCTGAAGGAATTGTACAGTAGGACTACGATGGTTATACGAGTACGGAAATCGGAATACGAAACCTATCCAGCTGCACAGAGGTGTAAGACAGAGTGATGTTATATCCCCGAAACTATTCACCGCTGCATTGGAAAATATTTTCAAGTGACTGATCTGGAAAGGATACATTATTAACATCAATGGTGACTACCTCAATTACCTTCGATTTGCCGACGCTATAATCTTTCTGCCAAAATCGCTGGAGGACCTAAGCAGTATGCTCAATGACCTCAACAGTGTCTCTCAACGTATAGGTCTTAAGATGAACATGGACAAAACAAAGATCACGTGTAATTTCTATGTCACACCTATGCCGGTAGTTGTTAGAAGTACTAAGCTCAAAGTTGTTGACGAGTAAATTTACCTGGGACAAATAGTCCGACAACGTAAATCCAACTTCGTTTGAGAGGTCAATCGACGGATTCAATTCAGCTGGGCAGCGTTCGGGAAATTACAACAAGTTTTCTCGTCAGGTATACCTCAAAACCTGATAACTAGATTTTACAACCAGTGCGTGTTACCAGTGATGACTTAGCGATATCTTATGGATCTGAAACGTGGTCCTTCACTGCTGGCCGTATGAAGACGCTCAACGTCGCTCAGCGAGCTATGGAGAGGGCTATACTCGGGGTTTCTCTGCATGATAAACTTAGAAATGAGGATATCCGCAGTAGAACCAGAGTGACCGACATAACCCAACTAATTAGTAAGCTGAAGTGGCAATGGGCCGGCCATATAGCTCGAAGAACCGATAACCGATGTGGAAAAAGGTTCTCGAGTGGCAGCCTAGTTCTCGAGTCGCACCGGTAGGCGTAGTGTATGGCGACGCTCCACTAGATGGAGTGACGATCTGGTAAGACATGTAGGAATTTGATGGATGCAGGTGGCTCAGGACCGTGCTTTGTGGGATTTCTTGGAGGAGGGATATGTTCAGCAGTGGACTAATGAAGTGTTGTAATGATGTTGATGATAATAACAAAATCTAGTTACGCTATCTCTATATTAAGATTTTCTCTCGTATCCAGATCTGAAACAACTGTTTGTAGGCCCATAGGAACAATTATTTCGGGTCTGTGTGGGATTCGATTCCTTTAGCGCAGCTACTACGCCACTGACCCTTCTTTAATTAATAAAAGGACTTCTTAAACCACAGTTTAAAACTTAGACTCCATAGTTTAAAACTTAGACTTATCAATACACCACTTTTTGTAATAACGCGGGATAAGTTTAACCAACCGCAATGGACAGTTTTAACTACTACTACAGTCGGTCATCGAAAGCGTGGCAATCGTGCGGTGCGGCGCGGGGTGAAAAGCGAAAACTGTCCGCTAGGGTTGTCCTTTCACGCAAATAAATTAAAATTGTTCACACTACATGTGCGGTAAAATACTGTGGGTCGTCCTCATTTAAAGATAAAGAATTAAAGTTTCATCAGTATCCACATACACAAGAATTTTTTTCAACGTGAAATAAAATAAAAACAGTTTTTTAATTTTTTTTATCTCTCTTTCTGACAACCTTAGAATTTATTGTTTATGTCGGTTTTTCCGACATCAAACGCGATGACTGACTGTATGTTCTTCTTAGGCTGTGGCAATAGGCTTTATCTAGATGTAGCCGGCTAAACCGAGGTGTATCCTTACTTCAACTTTGTGCCGCAACAGAAATATAAAGACATTAAACAACACTGACCTAATTAGAAAATACTTTCTGATTTGCCTCAACCGTCACGCTTAGCAGGGGGATTGACGATTGCAGTACCAGACATCTAGTATCTTCGACTCTAATCCTCGTTGTCAGGCTAGATATCTTACTTCTGGCGTAAATGAGGTTATTTATCCGAATTATCTATCGGAAGCCATACATTTTTGATATTTACCTTAGTTGAATAAAACTATTTTTATAGATTTTATGGGGTTTAATTTTACTTATTTTTAATTCCCGACCTTCAGGTATGTTGCAGTACCCATTTTCACTGGGGGACTTAGGTAAACACTGGGAGTTTAAAATAAGTAAAATTGGTACGATAGAAAATTCCTCATTATTTTTTCGGTGATATTTTTTTTAATTTGGGTTTTGATAATATTTGTTGTAAATGTACAATTCTAATGATACTACTTCTCCGGTGAAGTCAGTGTGCTTCATCATGAATATTAATTGATTCTTTTTACCACTAATTTACGTCCAAAGTTGGACATAGGGGCCTTTACAAGAATGAAGAAATTACCATCATTTCCATAAAAGAGTTTTTGTGAGCGCCGAGTTAATAAACAACAGTGTACTTACTACCGTATATATGCATAATACGTCGGGATTTAAATACCTAGAACGGTGTCAAAAAAAAACTGTAGTATCCGTCCATACATTCGGTCTATTACACAATAGCCAATCCACCTGCTACTCGTAAGCAAGGCGATTCTGTTTCTCATCTTACATTGAGAGAGGTACACGCCCAGTATTGGACTGTTTGTGGACCGATAAATAAAAGATCACAACAATCACACATACACTAACAGGTGGACAGACTATCGAGACCCTTTGTCACTCAAAATTAATTAAGAAAACATCAAAATTTTGACATTAATTGTATACATCCTTTTGAAGATATAAACGGTTTAAATTGTATTCGACGAAGCACATATCGTTGTTAATTACAGTTGACAACGTGGCATGCATTAAGCACAGTCTCGTTTAATGCGAAGGAAATTAACATCCAAGAGACATAAGCCGAGCCTCTCCAATCTAAATTGCCTCTACGGAATATCTCGACTAGAACAACGTTCGTTTATCTTTATAATCGACACATTGATGTTTGTAATATGTTGGGTATATGTATATATGTACATTTTAACATATAAGATCATAATCGTAGCTGCACAAAGGAATTCTTTTATGATTCCTTTACGTTATTTTTGGCCTGGTATCGCTTGCAAAAAGGAACTTTGATGGCTTTATGGTGTTAGTTACGTTTCTCTTGGACTTTTGTTATGTTTAAGTTACGCGTACACACACACACACACCACACACACACACACACACACACACACACACACACACACACACACGCACACAACAACAACGCCACGCGCACGCGCGCGCACGCACGCCCGCATGCACGCAATATCGTACGCATCACATTTAAGGGATCGTAGTATTCTTTGTATAGAAAGTCACACAAGTGCGTCCACTGATCCTCGATTATGCCGTCACCGCTGCTCCGATATCCGAGTCGCAAGTTTTGCGAAGCGTGCCGATGACGTCATACGGAATGCCGTACAGTGGACGCGCACTCACTCCGTTTTTCCTCCGCGTCGTCCACCATTTGTATTTTGACGATCGTCCTGTCCATACACTTTGTTTTTGCTTTTTGCAGTATGGAGGCGGCACAACCTATTGCAATTGTGCAAGAATATGAAGAGTTGTATAATTTAAAACACCTTAATTATTCAAACTAACAAAGAAAGCATAATATCTGGAAGGAAATTGGAAACAGATTAAATTATACCCTATGTATGAGGCACTCGTATTTGCCAGAAGAGCTGATGAGAACGGTCGTAGTTACAATTTTGAAAAACAAAACTGGAGATATTTCAGATATGTGCAACTATTGGCCCATTTCATTAGCGACAACTGCGGCTAAGATACTTGACAGTATGCTTGAGAGACAATTAAAAGTACATATTAAGTTAAACGATGCACAATTTGTTTTTAGACCAAATCTATCAACTGAGTGTACAATACTGTCGCTGAAGCACACTGTGTGGTATTACACTGTAAGGAATATGCCTGTGTACGCAGCCTTCCTGGATCTTTCAAAAGCTTTCGACCTTGTCAGGTATGACATTCTGTGGGATAAATTGCGAAAGGCTGGTCTACCCGTCTCGTACATTAGTATTTTTAGCTATTGGTACGATTATCAAATTAATCAGATAAGGTGGTCTAGTGCACTGTCGGACGAGTACAGATTGGAATGCGGTGTGAGACAAGGGGGATTAACCTCACCTGCGCTTTTTAATTTATATATAAATGAACTGATTGATAGACTCGGGAGTGCACGTGTAGGCTGCTCTATTGATGGACTCTGCATGAACAACATCAGTTACGCAGACGACATGGTGCTTCTTAGCCCGTCAGTCAGTGCACTCAGACGGCTTTTGTTTATATGTGAGGTTTATGCAGAAGCCCACGGTCTAAAATATAATTTTGCGAAGAGTGAGCTCATGGTGTTTAAGGTGGGCACGAAGAAACAAAATTTCGTACCACCTGTAACTTTAGGGGG
Organism: Parnassius apollo; assembly: GCA_907164705.1. NCBI lineage: Eukaryota > Metazoa > Arthropoda > Insecta > Lepidoptera > Papilionidae > Parnassius > Parnassius apollo. The sequence goes on from CAJQZP010000693.1 coordinate 4,902,228, forward strand.
TGTTGCACTTAAACAAGTAACTGAATTTAAGTACCTAGGCCATGTTGTTACCGAGGATTTAAAAGATGATAAAGACATTGAAAGAGAAAGGAGAGAGATGGCTGCACGCTGCAATATGCTGGCCCGTTGGTTCTCACGCTGTACAGCCGAGGTAAAAGTTATTATAAAAGGCTAGCCAATCCCTCTATACGTGTGCCTTATGGGTCAGATATACGCGGCGGGCATACGACACCCTACGTACACAATATAATAACGCTTTTAGATTGTTGCTGGGGCTCCCACGTTACTGTAGTGCATCAGGTATTGAAATAATACTAGTTTTTATGGAATTTATCGCGTATATTTAACTTTTTAAATACCCGACGTTTCGAACGCTTTACAGCACTCATGGTCACGGGCGGGACTGAGATGTTCAACGTCCATATGTCATAGTTAACCGCGGTTACCATAGATTAAAATTTAACTTTTGTTCCGATCTATGCAGTATGAACTTATGGTATCTTGAAGTCTTGCAATTGTATGCTTGGGTTGGGATTTAATTTTATTTATTATAGGATTCCAAGCAGATGGTAGCACCCAGCCATCTTCTCTATTGAAATTAGAATGTTTTTTGATTTCAATAGCCTCGCGAATCATCCTTGGAAGGAATCGGTGTTCTTTAGCAAGGATTTGCGGTCTATCAAATCTGATGTAGTGACGGGGGCGATCCTGTACGTGTTCACAGACTGCAGACTTCCCGGAGCGTCGATTCTTCACATCAGCTATATGTTCTTTAACGCGGGTTTTTATTGATCTTTTAGTTTGTCCTATGTAGGAGCGACCACATTCACAATCAAGCTTGTACACTCCTGCATCTTGCAGAGGGACATTACACTTGACTGATGATGAAAAACTGACCAATCTTCTTCAGCGGCTTGAAGTATGTTTTGATGGAAGCGCGCTTCAAGATGTAGCCAATCTTGTCAGTGACTCCTCTAACATATGGCAGTACAGCAGGTACACGCTCGACTGTGGCCGGCTTCACTCGTTCACTGTGACGTAGGCGCGGGACTCGAAGCTTGTTGTCATGCAAAACTTGCTTGACATGGTGGAGCTCGGCAGCCAGGTGTTTACTGTCACAGATCCCTCATGCTCTCTGAAACAAAGATTTACCCACGGTAGCTAACTGTGAAGGATGGTGGTGAGAATCACCGTTTAAATATCTTAACTATGACATATGGACGTTGAACATCTCAGTCCTGCCCGTGACCATGAGTGTTGTAAAGCGTTCGAAACGTCGGGTATTTAAAAATTTAAATATACGCGATAAATTCCGTAAAAACTAGTATTATTTCAATGTGTAGTGTTCGCGTAAATATAAGAAATCATTATGGATCAGGTATGTTTTTTCACGCCCACGTAATACAATTTTTCAACACTTATTCGCAAAAGTACTGCATCACTGATGCACAGGGTTCGTGGGAGCGCCAACAGCATTCTTAACGTAATTAGTGAGAAACCCGAGTGTACTTTTTTGAGGCACCGGGTTCATCACCCGCCTCCGGCACCCCAGGTATATGAACTAATTTATTACCTAATTTTACTTACATATATTTAAGACTTTTTCTTTGTATTTTTAATAAAAGTATTGTATCATTATGGTAAGTATTGTTGGTGGTTTTGTTAATATATAATTAAATCGGATATGATGTATGTGTAACGGTGAAACGGATTTGTGTTATTTTATAATTATTATTATTAAATTATTATTTTATTTTCGATATTATTATAAATACTTACGCATTTGATATAATTAATATTAGTAATGATTTATAATTTTAGTAGTAGAATAGATGTTAATGAATGTTATTTTACCCTATGATCCTTTGATTAATAATAAATATAAATAAAATAAAATAAATCAAAATGGTAAGTTTGTATAATTTTATTTTGTTATACTCGCGCCTAGCTAGCTATTCTAGCTTAAACTCTCCTCAATTACCATTCTATCGATCCTGCTACTGAGTTATAGTAAGTTACCTATGCACTGAGCGTGAGCGTGAGTTACCTATATTCCTTAGATTTTACAGTCCTGCTATTTCCACAATAGAAGTGATCAAATCATTTTCTAGCCAGTGGCATGACACATGGTCATTTTTTAGAAAGTTGTGCAAACAGCATGTAATAGACAACAGTTATAATATCTTGTTCATGCATAAATAAGCTACGTTCGAAAATTTTAAACATTTTCTAATATTCCGAAAGTTTTCTACATCTTTCTCGCAAGACTGAGCCGATAATTAAACACCTTTTTCTCTTCATTTCCTTGAGCATTGTCACGAGAGTATGGTCGCATTAAATACGAGCATAATGGAAAAGCCTCATCACAGGTGGTATTTTTCGTGGAGGATGTTTAGAGTTTCATTCTCCAAACCATTGCTAAACTCGAACCTCTCAAACATCAGCGTTCTTGACAAAGGCACCGAGATCTACGGTTACGATTTTTTATCTGCGCTGACTAAGACTAAAAGTACCAAACTTAAGTGTTTTTATAACAAAAGTATTTTGAAACACTGCACTGTGCGGTGGTGCTTAAAGCACAATAAGCACATGTTTCCATAAATAGCAGCGATCACGTTGCGAAAATTTAATTTGTCACAAAAACTTTTTCTGTAATTATTTCTTACATTTACGCGAACACCACACATTGATTAAAACTACTTTTACGGATTCTATCGCGTTTCATTTTAATTATTTTTATTTCCCGACGTTTCGGGTGATTTCCAGCACCCATGGTCACGGGGGACTGAGATAACTGACGTCTCGATGTCATTGTTAAAAGCTTGTACACTCCTGCATCTTGTAGAGGAGTATGACACTTGACGGATGGTAAGAACTGACTAATGTGCGCCAACGGAAGGTAGCAAGACCAAGGAACATAAACCACTGAGTCATAAAAAAAAAAAACACGACGGCAACGCCGCTTTTTTTCCCAATTCTCTTCGGTGGCTTGTACAATGTTCTAATAGAAGCTAGCTTCAAGATGTAGCCAATCTTGTCTGTGACACCTCTGACATATTATGGTAGTACAGCAGGCACACGCTTGACTGTGCCCGGCTTCACTCGGTCACTGTGACGTAGGCGTGGGATCCGAAGTTTGTTGTCGTGCAGAACCTGCTTGACGTGCTGAAGCTCGGCGGCCAGGTGTTTGCTGTCACAGATCCCTTATGCTCTCTGTTCGCGACGGCCTAACAACGCTAAGAAACAAAGTGATAAAGAATATTGTTTTTTGTATAAATAGTGAAATTACCGACAAAACTGGGTGAAAACGTGTATTGATATAGTTCTGTAGCACGCTTATAACTCTTAGTATATTTGTAAAGAATGTCGTTTTGATAACAAGTGATGTAAACAACTTTTATTGTATTAAGAAAAATCGACCAATCGCAGCGCGTCTTATCGTAGAACTCTCTAGAAGTTTTTAATTAACTGCGTAATAGTTCATACTAAAAATAATGAAAATAATTTTATGTTCTAAAAGAGTTGTAAATATGACATTGAATTAGCATATGGCTTATAGATTAAGGAAGTGTAGGAATATTTGTATAATTAAACGCAAATATATAAAAATCAAAGAATTAATGTACCCAAATATTATGAAAATTTGGGACATTTCGTTTAATAACTTTTTACAGTGTTAATGTTTTGAGTAACCTTTATGATATACTAATAAAGTACCAGACTACCGATTTGATGATGTATAGCATATCAGTGTAGCAATTAGTTTTGTATAGAAAATATTGTAATTTATGCCATTTGCATAGTGAAAAGTTTATGCAATAAAGACGCAAAATGGAAAATGGCAAGCGGCTCACTGTAAGGTATAGCCAAAGTTTACCTTAGGGGCTCGGGACCCAGTAGTAGTAGTAGTGTGAAGAACTACCAGTGACAAGCAGTAGTATCCGGTAGTAGCTGAAGTAACTAGTGGTAGTATATAGTAATAGTGAAAGTGTTAGCTAGCCGAAAGAGGTCGTAACTGACATTCGCAGTTACATATAGTGAAAGTGTTAGCTAGCCGAAAAAGGTCGTTACTGACATTCGCAGTTACATATACATAATACATACATAAACACTCACGCCTGTCACCCAGAGGGGTAGGCAGAGACTACAGACTTCCATTTGGCACGATCCTGACACACCTCTCTTGCCTCCTTCACATCCATACACCTACGCATACATGCTCGTCGGTTAAGGTGAAAGCGTTAGCTAGCCAAAAAAGGTCGTAACTGATATTCGCAGTTACATATAGTGAAAGTGTTAGCTAGCCGAAAAAGGTCGTAACTGATATTCGCAGTTATATATAGTGAAAGTGGTAACTGATATCCGCAGTTACACAAGTGATAAAATCAGCTACTTTAGTTGATAATAGCTGCTAGTCAGTAGTGTTAGAAAACCAGCTACTACTAATAGATATTTCATACTACCGTACAATTTAAAGAAATCTTTTGAAATATACAGTGACCAATCAATACTGAACAACCGTAGTTCAACAACCGTGGTCAATAAACAATAGTTATAAAATTTCGCGACTAATCAATCAGTCGAACCGCTGGCTACTACCTTGCTATTTGTATTTATAAATAGTGCATTTTGGTTAGAATCTCAGTCCACAATATCTCAGCGGCACCCAGAAAGACGGCATTGAAAGTACACTCCGGAACCTATAGATGTAGAACGTGAGCAACTCGCGAAGTATCATCGACAACATTTACTCCGAAGAGTTTTGCCCGTCCGGCACTTTCGATGGTCCTTCGAGCAGGATTTATCCGTTTTATATTTCGGTACCGGGTACATAGTCACCACCGTATTAAATCCGCAGAGTTTTCAGAATCAAGATGCCGATCACCCGTTCGCAAGGAAGGGAAGCCAAGGCGTGGACCGTCGGTCTGGAAAGAGGTTCGTCAGCCAGTAACGCCGCCGTCCACCACCAGATGCCACCACGCTCACCGTCAACGGTACAGGGCGCTGAGGCGCCATGCTGTCCCCCCCCCCGAGCGGGGCATACCCCTGCCCGCGGCGGCCACTACGGCCTGCACAACGAAGCAGAGAGAACAGATAGAAGGCAATGATGACTTTAGCAGTGCATCATCGCCAACCGCCCGGGAAGACACCCATACCGAGTCAAAGACCACCGAAGAGTCTCCACAGCAATTGCAGTACGAAGTTAAAGAAGACTGTTCGGCCCAATAGAAGAAGTTTGAAGGCTCGTGAATATGTATTGAAGATCAAACTAGAACTTGCGCAGATCTCCTTACAGATGGCTGAAGAAGAAGACGAATCATACGACTATGATGAAGATGGTTACTCCAAAAGTGAGTACGTTCGATCTTGGCTCGAAAATTCTGTAGCCAAACGAAAGTCAAATCAAGGCGCAACCACCGGAGGGAAGGCCACATTTAATAAAACCATCACAAAGCCAACCCCGGAGGTTGTCGACCTCGGTGAGCCCCAAAAGGAGCTCACGAACAAGGATTCCTATCCAGAAGATGTACAAAAGGATCCCATGCCACAGAAGCTCAGCCAGGGATCCACCGTTAATGAAGACAGGGGGCTCCTACCGATTATATCAGAGCTCAAATACCATGATTCCTATCCAGCAGATGCACCCAAGGATCTCATGCCAAAGAAACCTAGCCAGGAACCCGTCATAAGTGAAGACAGGGAGTTCCGTCCATTTATATCGGAGCTCACATCCGCTATAGCCGCGCTCGCTGACAAATCAAAATTAGAGAGTGCGCCACGATCGTCGCATACTTTCGCAGCGTCGAAAGCTACAATGACACTGCCAAGCTTTAGCGGAGCACAAACCGAGTGGCTTTCATTCCGTGCCATTTACGAAATAACCTGAGGCTACTTCAATGGCATTGAAAACACTGCTAGACTAAGACGAAGTCTACAAGGAAGAGCCTTGGAAACAGTCAGTTCAGAACTCATCGGGCATGCTAAGCCAGATGAGATTATGCGAGAACTGAAGCTACAACTTGGGGGTCCAGATTCAATCGCGCAATCAGAAACCGAGAAGTTATGAGGATTAGCACGCTTTACAGAAGCACCCAGAGACATCTGCACATTCGCGAGCAAAGTGAGGGGAAGCATCGTCACTCTTCGAGCCCTAAAGCGAGATCATTACCTCGTCAACGCAGAGCTGCTACGACACCTCACCGACAAGCTGCCAAACTCTATACGTGCCCAGTGGTATAGAATCTACACCGAAAAATATGACTCTAGACCAGACCTCGGCTGCTTCAGCGAGTTTATTACCGAGCAAGCTCGCTTTTTGCAGTGCATTTGCGCCTCCAGAAATTATAAACGAAGCACAAAGCAATCGTTCAGTACATAGAGCACACGCGGCTACTACTAAGCCGTCTCCGAAATGCAGAGTGTGCGAAAAGGAGGGTCACTACGGATCCGAATGTAAAAAGTTTAAGGAAGCAGACATCAACAAAAGATGGGAACTCGCAAAGCAAAATAATTTATGTTTCCGCTGTTTACGTTATAGAAATCAGACACACAAATGCAAAAGCAATAAGTGTGGAATAGAAGGATGCACCGCGACACACAATCGACTTCTCCATAATAATACAAAAGAGAAGACTGAGGTCAAACAAAAAGAACCTCAAGAAACCGTAGCTAACTCATTCGCTGTGTCAAAGCATCAAGCCTATTTAAAAATGATTCCAGTGCGAGTAATTGGACCGGCGGGAGCTGTAAACACACACGCCCTGCTAGATGATGGGTCAACAGTTTCAATAATGGATGAAGAGATCGCCAAACAAATTGGAGCTACAAGGCGGTTGGACCCGTTTAAGATCACCGCTATCGGGGGGAACACTACCCTCGATTCACCAGAATCCCGAAGAATCAAAGTATCGCTGAAGAGTCTCCACAGCAAAAGGGTGCCATTCAGAGCACGCTCGGTCACAAGCCTAAACTTGGGACCACAGACTGTGCGTGCAGCAGACATAGCCAAGTGCAACCACTTGAAAGACCTAAAGGAGCAGCTAATATATAACTCCGGCAACCCAAGGATCCTAATAGGACAGGACAATTGGAGACTTATGATAGCCACTCAAATCCGAAGAGGTCCGTCGTACCAGCCAATCGCCTCGCTCACAGAATTAGGATGGGTGCTACACGGGGCACACACTAAAGCCCCGTATCAGAGCGTCCACGCGGCCCATGAGCTGCACAAGAGCGAGGAGACAATAGATGATCAACTACGCTAATATTTCGCGCTGGAATCTATAATCATCAATCCGAGAAGACCAGACTCCGATCCAGAGAAGAAAGCTGAAGATATACTAAATAGCAGCACCCGCCAGTTACAAGACGGGCACATAGAAACAGCGCTTCTCTGGAAGAAAAAGGATATGAATAGCAAAAAGGCACTGGCGACGCTCCCAGATACTCGCTGACATGTTTTGGCAGCGTTGGGTCCGAGAGTATCTACCGGAACTTCAAAACCAGCGGGATGCCCATGTGCGAGGTCCCAATCTCCAGGTGGGCGATCCAGTCCTCATAGCTGACGGCCAGTTACCTCGTAACACCTGGCCACGAGGGGAGGGTGAAAGCTGTCTACCCCGGTGCGGACGGACAGATCCGCACTGTGGAGGTACGCACAGCAAACGACCTAATCAAGAGGCCAACCAGGAAACTCGTGCCGCTGCCGAAGTAGAAGCAACGTCGCTCACCGAAATGGATGCAGCGCCGCTGTGGAGAAAATCGTCGCGACGCTGCACGGCGGAAGAGATGTTCGTGATGGCCTAACAACGCTAAGAAACAAAGTGATAAAGAATATTATTGTTTATTGTATTAATAGTGAAATTACCTACAAAACTGATACTACACTTTCACCATATGTAACTGCGAATATCAGTTACGATCTTTTTCGGCTAGCTAACACTTTCACTATTCACTATATACTGCTACTAGTCACTTCAGCTACTACCGGATACTGCTGCTTGTCACTGGTTGTTCTTCACACTACTACTACTACTGGGTCCCGAGCCCCTAAGGTAAACTTTGGCTATACCTTACAGTGAGCCGCTTGCCATTTTCCGTTTTGCTTCTTTATTGCATAAACTTTTCACTATGCAAATAGTTGTAACTGATATTCGCAGTTACATGCAGTGAAAGTGGTAACTGATATCCGCAGTTACACAAGTGATAAAATCAGCTAGTTTAGTTGATAATAGCTGCTAGTCAGTAGTGTTAGAAAACCAGCTACTACCAATAGATATTTGATACTACCGTACAATTTAAAGAAATCTTTTGAAATATACAGTGATCAATCAATAGTGAACAACCGTAGTTCAACAACCGTGGTCAATAAACAATAGTTATAAAATTTCGCGCCTAATCAATCAGTCGAACCTTTGGCCACTTTGACCTTGCTATTTGTATTTATAAATCGTGCATTTTGATTTGAACCTCAGTCCACAATATCTCAGCGGCACCCACAAAGACGGCAGTGAAAGTACCCTCCGGAACCTATAGGTGTAGGACGTGAGCGACTCGCGAAGTATCTTCGACAACATTTACTCCGAAGAGTTTCGCTTGTCCGGCACACTCTCTGTAGCAAAGATTTGCCCACGGTAGCTAATCGTGAAGGATGGTGGTGAGATTCACTGTTTAAATATCGGTTCGTATGGGTCTTTTTTCTATACACACCGTGACCTATGGTGTTGTTAGGATTTCGGATAACTAACACATCTAGGAAAGGTAAGGAATTATTTGCCTCTAACTGCATAGTAAATTAAATTTTAGAGTTTGTCGAATTAAAATGTTCTAAAAATATGGTTTTATGACTTGAATAATGGCTTCGCATATTAAATATACAGTTATTTGCACTGTACGTTTGTTAATTCTGAAGGAAAACACCAGTGACCGAAAAGAGTTCCCAGTGGCTAAATACGTGAAATTAAAAAAAAACCTTTTTATTATTACATGCAAAATATGTAAGGAGTGGTGGACTAGAATCAAGAGAAAACCATAGCGTAGAACTAAAAGCAGCATTGAAACTAAAACCTCCCAAATACTCCCAAGAAATTTCTTTCTTATTAACATACCACAACGACGAGGAAGAACACCAGTCAAATCTATTGCCTTTTAGTGCTAAAAATAACGACGAGTCTCAGTTTGAAGCACTGTCTGATTTAAGTAATCTACATAGTAATGAATTAACTGAAACACCAACTCCACTATCCATAGAATCCACAACATCAACACAAACTGTAAGTAGAAAATAAAGCTTCGCAGCTTCGCAAGGAACTTCTGCAGCCGAGATTGTAAAAAATACTTAACAAGAACGACAGAAAACAGAAACCAGAGTGATCTTCACCTTTATTTTTTCATCAATGTGGCAAAAACAGTAAAAAATTTACCTTTACAAGACCAAAGTCTTATTAAAACTCAATTGTTTCAAATGTTTGACAGCCTGAAGATGAGCTTTGCGACAACTCTGATCAATCCTGATTCTAATCCTATGGCATTTGGTTCAAATGAAAGAGAGAGAGAGAGAGTGAGAATCGTTTCATATGTTATTTTGGCACCAACTCGTTCAAATACAACCATGTTTACTTCATCTGCCAATACACAGATTACACCTTCTATGAGTAAAATTCTTAATGTGATGTCTACAATGATTCCTCTGCTGTCTCCACCTGCCACAAATAAAACTCTGCACAATCTGTCTCAGACAACTTTGACAATATTTTCTCATTCATATACACCTAACGAAATGCCGCCGGAGCATTTAAATGCAGTGGATCAAAACAGATTCTCGGTCAGTATTTACATTTTAATCAGAACTACACATCCGACGATTAATTCAATAAACAATAAATGTCTACCCTAAACACACAGCAAAGCCCTTCTTTTGGTCCTTATAGCCTCCCTGTATGTTGTATTCTGTCTTAGTAAATATTGGGAAAACTTGATGTCATCTTTTAACAGATCAGGAAATAGTGCGTGGTATTCTCCATGATCCAATCTCTTCTTGAATATGTCGTGTATCTAGATATTATTTTTCTTTTTTTAGATGTTTTTGCATTTTCTTCCTCTTCTGCTAACAAACAAGCAATAACGACACATTGTTCTTCTTTGCTTTCCTCCATTCTCACAAACACATGTACGATCACTAAGAAAATCCGGCATTGCATACTCGTAGGCAATCCGATTGCTGGTACTGGCGTCGGTGATCCGATCGCTACTGATACAGTGGACGCAGTATGAAAACATGATGTCGTTGATGCGATGCGCCCGATGCGTATGATAACGACCTGTGGGTAAGCCAGGGACCTTCTAGAAAAAGCCGATTCCTTTGGACTGCGTGACAAAAGAAATTAGCAACACACATGCAATTCACGATCTCACGTGACATCATCTTAAAAGAATGGCATTATGGTGCTGTGCGCCATATGATGAGTGACGAGAACCTGTGGTCCTTTGCCACCCTCATTATGAGGGAGAAAAGATTATAAAACACAAAACAAAACTTTTGTTGTTTATTAGTTATGCTTCCAGATCATAATTGGCAACAACTAACAACAAGCTTAAGCGAACTGACTCACATAATAACGCTCACGTGCAGACTTCAATAAGCATTGGGCTGTGATAAAGTTCTAAGATCTCTGCTCTTGGTATTATTTATAATTTAGTTTAATCAAAACAAACTTATAAAATGAAATGTGTTTATTGTAAAATATACAAAGCGTCAAGTTAGTGATTACCTAGTAGGTAAGCAGGGCACGGAAAACAGAGAGCCACAACTTTTTTTTTTCGTAGAATAAGGGTGAAAACGAGCAGAAAGTTCACCTAATGATAGTAAGTGGATGCACATACCATAGATTTCTACATCTCTCCTCGATTAAGAATCAAAATACATATGCGTTGTCACGAAAAGGGTTTTCGGTTTTCTACACTCACCATACAAAACACAGCAGCAATTGGTTGCTATTTTACGCTAGTATTCTCTAAGAGCAAGTTAGAAGCAAATAATTCTTCAGCTGTTTTTAGATGTTTTAGTCATCCGAAATCCTGATAACTTTATTAGTCACACTGTGTATAGGAAAAAGACCCATACCAATCGATATTTAAACAATGAATCTCACCATCATCCTCCAAAGTTAGTTTATTTTTTGCTGTTTAGTTTTTTGATGTTGATTCCATTTCATTAAAAGTTTAATAACTTAGCGCCTGCGCTCACAGATGCCACGGCATGGCACGGTGTGACAAGGCATACTTCGGTATACCGAAGGATCCTGTGGTATCCCGCGCACGCTGAAACATGCTGCTTGGGATTCTATGATTAATAAAATTAAATCTCAACCCAAGCATACCACCACAACACTCCAAGATACTGCAAGCTCGTTCTGCGTAGATCGGACCAAAAATTAATATCAAAAACTGAAGGTAGCCCAGCTGACTATGACGTCGGGACGTCAAACATCTCAGTCCATGTACCCCCCTCCCCCTGACTATGGGTGCTGTGAAGCGCCCGAAATGTCGGGAATTAAAAAGTTAATTAAATGCGATAAAATTAGTTTTATTCAATATAAAATAATTTGATATCTTACACGATAAAATCCGTAAAAACTAGTTTTGTTTAAATATAAATTAATCTGTTTAGTATTATTAATAATAGTATTCGCAAAGCTGGGAAACTCGACGAAATAAAATGCATATTAAAAGCAATACCGATGACTACACATTTATTAATTTTTACTGAGACATGGATTACTTCAGAAACCGACGCAAAATTATATCAGATACCAAACTATAAACATATTTACAATTATAGACAAAATTACAAAGGTGGTGGCGTTTCAATTTACGTACATAATAGCATAAAATACGATATAACGGAAGAATTGTGTGAAAATGGAAACCACTACTTATGGATATACATAGATAAACTATCTTTAAACATCGGTGCAATATACAAACCTGGAAGTTCTAATGTAAACAACTTTTTAGAAACATATTCCTCACAGTTGGAACGGAGGAGAAGGGCGATTGTGTTTGGAGATTTTAACATTGATCTACTTAATACAGATAGTAACGTCACAAAATACCTAGCTGAAATAAAAGAAATTGGATATGAAATATTGAATAAAATTAATAGGCTGTACAGTACTCGTGAAACCACCTCCACAAGCACTATACTGGACCATGTATATACGAATATAAACAATCACTCATTTAGTTTCTCAATAATTGAATCGTGCCTATCTGATCATAAGCAGATATTTCTTGAAATAAGCAACTTAACAACAAAGACACATAAAAGAGTTCAATATATGGCGCTTGATTACGAAAAAGTTATACAACACTACTTTAAAAGCCAAATACACTAATGAAGAAAATGACTATTACTACCTAGAGAGATTTATGTTAGAACAAATAAACAAAAATAAAGTAAGCAAGACAAAAATTCTTAACCCTCCACAAAAAGACTGGATAAACCGAGATATTATAAACTCAATAAATTTACGAAACAACTTATGGCAGCAGACTAAATCTCACCCAAAAGACGATAATCTACAAAAAAACTTAATTAAAGAGCAGAACAAAGTGAAAAACCTTATCAAGACACACAAGAAAATCTACTATCATAAGTTATTTCATAACAATTACAATAAACCTAAGAAAATGTGGGAGATAATTAATAACTTAGCGTTAAACAAAATTAGAGACAGCAGTGCTCCTCCCAAACTAATATCGAATACTGAACTAATAACAGAAGGTAATTCAATATGTGACTTATTTAACTCATTTTTCTCCTCAATAGGTTCGGACTTGGCTAACAAAATTCCTAATAAGTATCACATAAACAGCGATAACACGCTTATGTACGAACTTAACTACACGCATGAAATAACACTTAGTGAACTTACACCCTGTAATATCACAGAAGTATCAAAAATAATCGACGATCTTGATACCAACACTAGTACTGGTCTAGATGGCATCAGCACCAAAGCGATTAAATGTCTGAAAATTATAATTGTAGAGAGGCTAACGAACTGCATAAATATGTGTTTGACACGCGGTGTTTTTCCCGACACACTTAAAATTGCTAAGGTCAGTCCTATTTTTAAATCCGGAAGTAGGACTGACCCAAGTAACTACAGACCAATCTCTGTCTTGCCTGTTATATCAAAGATATTTGAACGAATACTTTATAACCGCCTAAATGAATACCTAATAAAAAAGAAGTTTTTAATTGACCAACAATATGGCTTTCGTTCCAAATCGAGCACTCTGACAGCTGCAGTAGACTTAATCACAAAAATTAAAACTCAAATCGATCAAAAGAATATCGCTTTAGGGATTTTTATTGACATAAAAAAAGCATTTGACACAGTAAGCCATCATAAATTGTTGCAGAAACTAAACAACATAGGCGTTACAGGTAAGGCCCTCGAAATGTTTACATCGTTTTTACATAATAGGCGACAAGTTGTTCAAATGGATAATTTTACCAGCTCGATTAAAAACGTATCCTACGGCTGTCCTCAAGGCTCAATTATAAGTCCATTATTGTTTTTAATCTATATAAATAATATAAACAAATTAGGGCTAACAGGTCACCTAACATTATATGCCGACGACACATGTCTCTTCTATTTCGATAAATCTATTCACAACATTATAACCTATGCTCAAAAAAGATCTTGACTTACTCGGAGAATGGTTAAAATATAACTTGCTAACAATTAATATGTCAAAAACATCTTTCATGATTTTTTCTACAAAGAATAAACCTTTACCAGAGTTTGCACATCTTACTATTGAAGATAAAATAATAAAACGTTCAACTCAGGAAAAATATCTAGGTCTATTGGTAGATGATAAACTCACTTGGAGAATGCATATCGATCACGTCAAATCAAAACTGACGTCATTACTATGTGCACTACGTAAAGTCGCAAACTGTATCCCGGAAAAGGTTCGTACAATCATATATAACTCTTTAGTTAAATCACATATCGAATATCTAATTGAGATATGGGGATCAGCTGCTAAAACAAATCTAAATCCACTTCAAAGGACACAAAATAAAATTATCAAAACATTATTCCACTATCATTATCTAACGCCAACAAAAGTACTATACGAAAAAAACTAACTTGCTAAACCTTACACAACTATACATTTATTGCACTTGCATTCTAATAAAAAACATTACCACTAATTCTATTCAATCAAACATACAATTACATAAAAAAACAACAACACACAACTTAAGAAGTAAAAATAAACTACAATTAATAACTACACGAACTAATTATGGCAAAAAAACTTTGTTGTTTGAGGGAGCACAGCTGTTCAATAAACTACCAGATGACATAAAAAATTGCAATAACATAAAATTGTTTAAAAGTAAACTTAGGAAATACGTACGTACAGTGTAATCTTTTCTGACATTGTAAATAATCTTAATCTTATAACTCATAGTAAATAAGCTCAAAACTATAACACCTCCAGCACTAGAGGTAGATGCGATAGTTTTACTTTAGTATATAATTACTTTGTATCTCATTTTAAGTGAACCATTGTATGTTCTTATGAGAAATAAATTTCTTTAAACCGAATGGTATAAATTAAATTTCCTTAAGAAAGTTTGTAAAGCGTTTAAAAGGGAGAAACCTTTTCTTCCGCCTCTAATCAATTTAGGTTTACCCAAAAGTTTCTTAATATCGCGTTTATCGGGTACTTGGATGTTAATAAACATTTAGAAGAACTTAACGCCGCGGTTAAACCATTAATATTTCCGTGCTTTGTTTTTTTTTCTATTCAGTATTTAAGTGACACTTTTACAGCTTAGCCATGTTTTCACCAATATGAGAAAATCTGGTTCGATCCCATAGCACTAAATAATTCATTTATTTATTTAAAATTTGTTAGTTCAAAACTTTCTATTTTCAACAAAACATGCTGGGATTTCGTTGATTCTTCTCAGGACAGAGGTATTTTCGGAACCAAAAAGAAAAGTTTTACAATTTGACTGTATTTTGACGTTTAAGCAATTATCTTCGTTGATTGATTACTTTTTAATTGAAATAACTATTCCACAAAATCGTGCCTACTAAAATTTGATTAAAAAAATCATACCTAAGTTGATTTTATAGCTTCTGAATTTAGGTCTTAATTCTCCCATAAACTTTACTTTAGTATTGTTAAATTATACAGAAATTTTTTGCTGTTTAGTTTTTTGATGTTGATTCCATTAAAAGTTTAATAACTTAGGGCCTGCGTTCACAGACGGCACGACATGGCACGGTGTGACAAAGCATACTTCGGCATGCTGAAGGATCCTGTGGCATCCCGCGCGTGCTGAAACATGCTGTGGCATGCCGCGGCATGCTAAACAAGTCAAGACACGCCGGTATACCGGGCGCTCGCGTAAGTCGCTGAGATCGCCGACACAACGGGCTAGATTGAACCTTATTTCAATTGTATTAGCACTTATGTTCCTTTAACAGCATAAAGTAACCTATGTGTTTCACGTGATGCAGCAGCGTGTTTTGCTATGCCATATGTGTATTAAATAACAAAAGGTTTCCAATATTTTCAATTTTAATTAGACTTTAACACTAATTTAGCGAACAAAGCTTAATGGAGCAATTAGTGACGGAAATAGCTTCGTTCATTGCGAGTTTCTCAGACTCACGGTGGATTTAATCGTATTTCTGTATCAAGTAACGTTAAACGTTATCTACATTTAATTTTCACGAGCAGAGATAGTACGGTTGTAGCATTTATTCGGACATAAGTAAGGTGCAGTAACGCCGACACCAGACACCCGAGCAAAGTTTGGATACATATTTTCAAAGCATTCAAATAAATTTTCTCTGCGCAAATTGGAAACGTAAATGGCCATGCCAGAATTGTTTTCAAACATTTGCACTTACATTTATCGCAATGATGGCTCACAGACTGCATGGTTACTTTTTGAAATTCGTATCTCTGTTATATTTGGCTGCCACTATCGTTTTATTTCCTTATATTATTTGCTATAATTAAATAAAATAGGTTAAAATTACCACGACGAAAATAAAATTTTGATTTTCATGATCCGTGTATTTTGTGTCAAATTTAGCAACTTTTTAGTTATTTTTTAAGTAAAGTCTTGTCTTTAAGTCTTGTACCGGCTTAAAATCTATAAACAATTTAAAACGCAGTTTTCCTATTCATGAAGGCAGCGACGACGAAGTCACAGGTAATTTACTGTTAAACATTACATTTTTTTAGAAGTGAAAATGCTACTGAAATCTTCTTCTTATGAAGTTGACTACAATAGTCATTTAACATCGGTTCAACAGTGATTTCCTTTGGGTTTTCAGTTTTATTAAAAAAATACTTTAAACTTTAAAACGAAAACACAGACGCAAATAAGCGTCTTTTACTTTTCACTTTTTAGTGACATCTAACCGAAAACCTAGTTACTTTTTCTGAACTTTACATATACATAAATACTCACGCCTGTCACCCAGAGGGGTAAAGCAGAGACTAGGAACTTCCATTTTACGATCCTGACACGCCTCTTTCGCCTCCTTCACTTCACATCCGTATACCTACGCATACATGCCCGTTGGTTTAATGTACTATTATTAATCTGGCCTATTTTCAATATATCGCCAATATTTGGTCGATAAACTTTCGTCTAGGGCGTCCTCTCCCGACTCTGCCGTTCACTGCAACATAGATTTGCTTTGACACTCTTTCCTCGTTCATTTTTTCTACATGATCAAACCATCGAAGCATTCCTTTCTTAATCCTGGTGACAAGATCATCTAGCAAACCACACTTTCCTCGTATCACACAATTTCTCACCCTGTCATTCAGATTCCGCCCTAACATACTTCTCAATGACCGCATTGCTACAGCATTTATTCTGCTTTCGTGCTTTTTCTGCCACACTCAACTTTCACTACCGTACGTTAAATAAGAGACAAATACAGCATTGTGAATTGCCATACGTGCCTCTTTTGACATATTCTGTCTTCCCACAAAAGAAGGTAGAGCCTTATTTCCTGCGTTCACTCGTCGTTTTATATTATTATTATACCTACCATCCCTGCTAAATACACATCCCAAATATGCAAACTCATCTATTTGCTCAACCAACTTTACTTCTATTCTTATTTCTCATTTCACATATCGTTTTACTTTATTCTCTAACAAAAACCACAACTTTCGTCTTATTTGCGTTCACTTCCTTTTAATGACCTGTTATTTATTTCGCTTTATTTTAATAACATGTTCATTAAGTAACTATCATTTGCAACTGTGATCAAATACGATTTGATGATTGGCGTACAAAAGGCATTTGATGACAACTCACCCAATTTTAAACAACATTCATCAACATTCAAAGTTTCCAAGCAAGATTTAATAACTCCGTGAAAGCTTCACAGCTCTGTCCGACACATTCGTGGATGCAAAACCAGTCCGAGTAGGCCGTGTTGATTCTGACACAAACACTAGAGTCCCTATACAGTGAACTTAATGCCCGTAAAAACGCAGCGCTCAACCCAAACGAGTTCAATGTTTAGAATAAAACTAAATTTACGGATTTTATCGCGTTTATTTCACTACTTTTACTTATTTTTAATTCCCGACGTTTCGGGTGCTTTACAGCAACCATGGTCACGGGGGGGATGGCCATGGTTGCTGTAAAGCACCCGAAACGTCGGGAATTAAAAATAAGTAAAAGTAGTTAAATAAACGCGATAAAATCCGTAAATTTAGTTTTATTCAATGTGTAGTGTTCGCGTAAATTTAAGAAATCATTATGAGTCAATGTTTGTTATAGCACATTCCTTTCTACTCTGTCATAAGCCCTTTCCAATTTCATAAAGCACAATAAACTTTGTGGTTTTTAGCCAAAAATTTCCGCGATCATTCGCATGGAAAAGACTTGATCCGCACTAACGTTCCCTTTCTAAATCCTACTTGCACATCTAATATTTTTTCATCAGTTTCTTTCATAACTCCTTTAATTAACACCTTAGAAAACAGTTTACCCACAATGCAAAGCAGACTGATACCAGGCTGTTAGTTTTTAAAGTGCTACTGCGAACCTTTCCCCTTATAGATTGAGTCTATAACGGTTATGCAACAGTCTTCCGGTACCCGCTTATATTATAAATTAAACAAGGGACGCAGTAGGCCTACCCCCTCTCACTCTTATGCCCTTAGCATTTCGAGTGATACTCTATAATATCCGACTGCCTTACCTGCTTTCATATTTTTAATTGCTTTCATTATTGTATCTATACTTCTTTTCCTACCTCTTAACACGTTCCCCGCGGCACTGATTTATCTGTACTTTCCATTACTGCGTTACGGGACGTTTGAAACCTCGTTCTGAACCAGAGGTTGTAGTGGCACAAGGCTTAATAAACCCCACCGCCCACATGAGACAAAAATCCTTTTTTTGGCGCCAAATTAGGCGAATTATGAGGTTTTTGTCGCGATTAGGTGTAGCGATTTAATGGAGCATTTCTATACATAGTATATAAGTATGGGATCGTTACGGCCTGTGTGTGTTTTGCTTTTGTCAGTTGAATTTATTTGTTATATTCCTACATAATTATTTCACTTAGACTGAGTATAATTTGTAAATATTGATTGGAAACTTACCTGTTTTTCAAATATCGTTAATTTAGAATTAGATTTACCACCCAATTCCTCTTCATCATCAATAATATTATTAATTAACTTTCTTCGGCAACGTTTCGACATCTTATTATGCAGCGGGTGCAGCGTTCAACGTTTTGCACAACACTAACCGCGTAAAGCTAGCGTAGGGTGCGGTACGAGGTGTGCGGGGTACGAGGTGTTCGCAACCTCGTAATGCACTATTTTAAACTTTAATTTATTCCGTGCGGTACGAGGCCTAAAAAAATCCGGTATTAAGGTAGATATACCAAAAAACTCGGCATCAATAGCACATCTCAGATATATAGTTATCTCTTTCCTAGACTGAAGCAAACGGAAGTTGCGCCTCTCGCACGACAGAGAAGTTTAAGTTTTTCCTTACCGCTATAACGACGAGACACGGACGAGGTGTTTCAAGCCTCGTTTCGCAGTCAACGTGTTAACTTATTTCGGAATTATCACTTCATTTAATTATTATATATTACCAGCTTTGGTTGCTGGTTAACCTAGTCATGCTCTCTTTTTTTGCTTCAACTTTCATCCGCACCTCATCTTTCATTCGTTCTCTTACTTATGCCACATACTTCGGTTGCTGCATCCACCAAACTTTTAACATCATCCCACACAGTATCCAAGTATAAATTATTTCTCTCAGTCTACATTCATACTTCTCTTTTACACCTTGATAATGCAAACTTTCTATTCTTGTAAGCTATAACACAGTTGTAGACACATACGGTAAGGTGGCATTCAGCATTCTCATTTATATTTTTATCACCAAACGTTCGCAATATCTTTTCATAACTAGACTTTTTAACCCCAACTCTTCCATTAAAATCTCCTAACATAACGATATTTTCATTTCCCTTACATTTCATTAACACTATCTCTCAAAACTGCTCTCGGATGTAAGTGGGCTTAGACATGTCTGGGGCATACACCCTTAGAACAAACTTATTTAAGCCCACTTTCATTCGTATACATAGAAGTCTTGGGATTACTTTCTTTCTGAAAGGATGATACCGACTCTTTGGCATGTCCGCTCGATCTTATTGTCTACACCAGAACAATAAGCGGTATTAATCCCATGTGCAGTGGTACTCTTTCTCTTTTGTTTCGTCTCGTTTACAAACAACGCATCTACTCCTCTATCATACATCGTTTCGCTTACTCCAACCACCTTACCATTAATTGCACCATATACATTTAGCGTAGCCAGACGAGCTTCCACAATCCAATTTTCGTCTCTCCGGGAGCCAGAACGTGACGGGTGGCGAACTTTTAGACCTGATTTATTAGACAACTACCCTTAAAACATGCATGTAGGTACACGTCTTAAATTTTATTAATCATTGTAGACAGCGTAGATATAACTAAAGTGACATTAAGACAATTTACAGTAGCAGGCTGAAATTGAGTGAGACGTAGTCATAAGACTACCATAAAATATTTCACTGGAGTATCCCCTTCTACGTAAGATCTTAAAGGTTGCTACGACGTCTCAGTTTATTTACATTGGAAATCAATTTGATATTACAACTATGTGTAATATTACATAAAAAATAATTTGAAGTATAGTTAGTCCCGTAATTACGTTACGTTCCCGATTTTGTTACTACGTTATTAGGCAATCCAAATGAGCTGTCGTAGCTGAAGAGATAAGTGCTAAACTTTTTTTGCCGGCAAATACGAGTAGCAGTTTACTCGTATACGCTGCTGTATTCCGGTTTAAAGGGTAAATAGAGCCAGTATAATAACAGGCTATGAGGCATTCTATTTAGTCTAAACAGGTGTCAATGCATCTGTATACTTCTTCGTTTGACGTTGGCGATGTAAGAAAATGCTAAGAAATTTAATAAAACACGCACTGTAGTAACGGGGCGTACTAATTGGACAATAACTGTCGCTTAAATGAGAGAAAACCGGTGCTAAGCAGTGCTCCTTCGGTAATCTGCTACTATCCTTGTCATCTTTTTCAAAAATATGGTTATAAGCAGGAAATACGTTTGATTGCTCAAAATACGAACGAAATTTTCTTACTTATTTAACCATATATAACTTAATTATTAAGAGAGCGTACGTCGAACGTTTAGTATACATCGGTCATCGCGGCGCCGAACCACAAGATAGTCTCAAGCTCTCAAGATACAATCGCTAGATATCTCTCTTGCAGGGCCTACAGACAATCCGAAGAAAATTATATTGCTGGAACATATTCTAACTTTAATGATTTCTTAAATTTACGCGAACACTACACATTGAATAAAACTATTATTTACGGATTTTATCGCGTTTAATTACTTTAATTTATTTTTATTATTATTATCCCGACGTTTCGGGTGCTTTACAGCACCCATGGTCACGGGGGGACTGAGATGTTTGACGTCCCAATGTCATAGTTAGTCCGGCTACCTTCAGTTTTTTGAATATTAATTTTTGGTCCGATTTACGCAAAACGAGCTTATAGTATCATGAAGTCTTGCAGTGGTATGCTTGGGTTTGGGTTTAATTTTGTTAATTATAGGATCCCAAGCATGGCTTCTGTTTTTGTTTTATCATGTATTTACATAACATTCAAATATATACTATATTGAAAAACCTTAATAAAACATCTAAAACCAAAAAAATCATTTTTATTTTCTTTTCATTGCCAACACTGATATCACCAAACGCCTACTATATTGAAAACCATTCCATGAACATTAGTTATCAGCCGTCGCCGGACCAAGTGAGAACCGTCTTTATCCAATCGCATCCTTTAAATTCTTGCATCTCTCACCAGATTTCAAACCATCAAAATTGTCCCCCTCTTGTGGCCAAGGACCAAAGAGAACGTATAATTTAAAGACTTTTTTTCGTTATAAATATTATCTCTACACTAGAATTATTTCCTATATCATGGGGGCAGTTTACAAACATTTCACCAGCACAAACATCCGGACCCGGAACAATTACTTGTAGGCCATATAAATTTTTGTTCCGTGCGGGATTCGAACCCGCGGCCCTTAGCGCTGTAACTCATTGCTAAGCTACTGCGCCACGGAGCCGTCGCTTTCTCTAACCAGTAGATTTTTATTTATCATGGAAAATCAATAAAATATCTACCGCAACACTAAATTCGCTTGTTTTCGTTTTTTCATAGTACTTGAAATATAATTTTTGATCTAAAATTTATTCTAAATTTTAATATAATGTCAAAGGACTTTTGTCATCACCCCAAAACAAAATATTATTTAATTTTATTTCTTGTTGAACAGTATAATATTATTTATTGTCGATGATGCGCATTCGAACCAAATAGTCTGCTTCGTCTTTCATGATGCGTACAACAAATGAGTGGAACAACTTGCCAGCATTTGTTTTTATATGCAATTATAATGTGTTTTTTTTTTTCATGGAAAAAGTGAAAAGGATTTTGTTAAGCAAAGTCTTGGGTTAGTAGTCAAGCACTGGCCAATAATAGTTAAAAAATATAAACATAATATGGTCCTCATACCTCGAACAGCCAGCAAACCTTTAGATAGGTATAGGTATAGCGGTCTGCATATTTCATGATTGGCTTAAACATTTGCAGGCGGAGAAGCGGTTTATTTATTTATTTATTTTAAAAACTTTATTGCGTCCCCTTAGAAAAAAAGATACAAAGGGCGGACTTAATGCCTAAAGGCATTCTCTACCAGTCAACCCATATTTATATGTGTGTTGCAATAGCTATCCGTTCTGTTACCAGTAATAATGTCCTCCAGACCGAATTTCGGCCACGGCGGCCTGCCTTAACGGAGGCTATCCATCGGCGCAGGATAGGTTTATAGTGCCCAAGTGTATACGCAAGCACAGGTGCACTCTCTATTCGCTCACTCTCATAATCCGATGGGACGGAGACACGGGGGTGAGACACTGTCAACTGCCTGACTCCGGGCAGTTACTGAGAATTTCTAGACAGAAAAACTCAATAACTTATTTTTTGTTTTTGGCCCGACTCGGGATTTGAACCCAGGACCTCATGATCAGCAGTCGCACTACTACAAACACTGGATCAACGAGACAGGCCGCCGTGACCGAAATTAATATGAATGAAGAACCAATATAATATGAATGGCATAATTATGTAATGTTCGTGTTATAGAAGTTAGTTCACTTTTAATATTTAATGCATCCATTCATCCATTACAGAACATTGAATCCTGCTAAAACTACTGAACATAGGCCTTCTTCATATTACCTCGTCGGGGTATTTTGCCGTTGTTGCCACGCTTGGCAAAAATAAAAAATTGTTACAACATTTTCCAAATAAAGCAAATGTGATTGGCATATCTACGTCTTTTAAGTGTGCTTAATATATCAAATAATCATTTTAACACAATTGTAAACTGAGTACGAGGGAATCATTATGTGTGCCAATGATAAGCGTAGGCTGTACAAACATTTCAGTTCTTGGAAAGTAACTCATTTGAATTAAATTAAATAGAAATTGCTGTCCACTAACCTTATTATACAATTCATTAATTTATTCGCGCATACAATCTATTCAAGAATAAAAAAAAACTCGCGTATCTTTTGTACTTATGTAATTATAATATTACTTTATTTATACAGTTCAAATAACCAGTCTTTAGACAGTTGTTGCTATCGTAGAAAAACTAGTTTTATTTTTAAATTAAAAAAACATGTTTCATTATTACAAAATATTAAGTTGCAAATGAATAGCTATAGCCATTGTGAAGTAAAAAACGTTTTAAGACAATGCAACATACAGCACAGCATATATTAAACTAACATCTATAGTCTTAAATGAAGACTATTGCAGTTAAACGTAGTGGCTTTGTTAGAATTTCCACTACTTCTTATCATCCCATGGGTGTTACAGGACGCGACAGAGATACATCAGACAGCATCTGCCTTATAAGAACTCAAAATAACAAAAATCGGCATGCAAAGCGTGGCAACTATGGACAAATTCCCGCTATGAGGCAATCTATGGTGACGACCATGGTAGCGGAGAGGCAGGGGATGCTAAGAATCTCCGGTGGAGATTCGGCTGCCATCTAAAACGACGTGGAAGAGGCGACAAAGGTGTATCAAAATCGTGCCAAATGGAAGTATGTGGTGTCTGCCTACCCCTTTGGATGACGGGCGTGAGTGCTTATGTATGCTTTAATGGATAAATGGATATCCATCCATCCGCCAAAATATTTTAGGTCTTTTCCTTTTTAGTTTTTTGTGTGTTGCAAAATAAAGCGTAGATTGCTTTACAGGTACTTTATTAAAAACCGTTATGTTTTCGGTTTTATACTGTGTTTAAATTATGGTCATAAAATTGGCCTTTGTTGATTACATATTCAATGTAAATAAATTTTATATATCAAGTTAATTTTTATAATTTAAAATTAATATCCTTTTCTCTCATGTACGACTATAAGTTTGATCATAACACACACACACAACACACATACACACATACACACGTACACACACACACATACACACACACACACACACACACACACACGCACACAGCACACGCACACGCACGCACGCGCGCACACGCACACACACAAACACACACACGCACAAGCACACGCACACGCACACGCACACGCACACGCACACGCACACGCACACGCACACGCACGCGCACACGCACACGCACATGCACACGCACACGCACACGCACACGCACACGTAAACGCACACGCACACGCACACGCACACGCACACGCACACGCACACGCACACGCACACGCACACGCATACGCACACGCACACACACAAGCACACGCACACACGCACACGCACACGCACAAGCACACGCACACGCACTCGCACACGCACACGCACGCGCACGCGCACGCGCACACGCACATGCACACGCACACGCACACTCGCACGCACACGCACACGGACACGGACACGCATACGCACACGCACACCACACGCACACGCGCACGCACACGCACACGCACACGCACACGCACACACATTGCTCATCACCTTAACGAATGGGTATGGTTTTAATGTCATTATGGTGCATATAATTTGCCCCTTTCAATTCGAACAGGGTTTTCCTTACATTTTATAGACATAAAAAAAGTTATCAGACATTCACATTCGATTTTAAAAAAATACAATAATATTAGATCTATTTTATGTATTCATACGATGATTCACATTATGATAATACTGATTACTTTGTAAGCACATTCATGATTTACGCTACGTGTATCGTAGACATGGAACTCGCTGAAAGAATTTCATAACCCAATAAAGTCAATTTGATTTGCTTCAAACTTGTCAAAAGAAATGAATGGGGGCGGGGGATTATTCATTAAAAATTAAATCATTAGATGCGTTATTATTTAGCGTTATTGTAATATCATGTTCAATTCCTTTAAACAGCTCAGTGATTCTAATCAGTGTTGGTTTTGTTTTTATGTTTTTTCTATGAGTAAATATTTATCCCTATTTTAGTATTTGAATCTATTTTAAAATGGATATAATTATTATACATCAAAGACAATCACCACAGACAATCAGATTGAACAGAGATGTGTTATAGCAAACGCTGAACTCATTTGGGTTGAGCGCTGGGTTTATTACAAGCATCAAAGTCTCTTTATAGGGACTAAAGCGCTTGTGTTAAGATCAACGGGGCTTACTCGGAGTGGTTTGTTATCCATAAAGGTGTCAGACAGGGTTGTGTAGTGTCCCAGTGGCTTTTCAAACTATTTATGGACAGTTGTTTGGAAAATTTGTTGAGTGTAAATGTATCTCCCGTTTTTCTTAAAATCTTAAAGTAGAGGTAACTAAAAAAAACATCGTTGGTTTGTAAGCAGAACGTACTGCGTGCAAGTGACGTAAAAGTTTAGAAAGAAGTAATACATACGCCTTACTCTTATTAATAAATCAAACGGCTTACGTCTGAGTTTCATTTATTGTAAATAGGGCGCGATATATATATATATATATATATATATATATATATATATAGAAGAGAAGTTAGTAAAGGTTACAGCCTACATACGCCCTACTGCTGGCCTCCACTCATTTCTGAGTGGGTTTTAGGGCAAGAAACAGCCAGCGGGCGCTAACCATCTGATGAACCGGTTCTATATAATTAATATCAATTATATGTTTATATTATATTCTTTTACAATATTTACAATTAATATTCATAACACACAATATTAAAAAAAAACTATAATATAGAAAAACTAAAACTAAAGATTTAAAATATCATAAAAACCTGCTCCATGTGGCATCTTGCCAAGAACGCTGGGCTGCATTTCCTCGCTGAATAGCTATACTTAACCTTGGAGCGAAAAAAGAATCAGCCCTTTTATCAGCAGCAGCGACGACCAGTCGTGGATACAGTTCCTTTAGGAACTTCACTGCACGTGGACCTGGACGAACCGATGGCACAAATATGTAGTCATTTCTCAAAGACTCATATTTGCGCTATTAACTTATTTCATTTTTGCTGTCTCTTATGCCACCCCCGCTCTAAAAGAGGTAGCCTTGAAATGAGAGGTCGCCAAAGTGTCACCTGTAAGTAGCATCCCACACTAGGGCTTTATCTCATTCCCAAGGGATCAAAGTCATGCCTGTCATCGTCTCTATATACCGCAAAGCTCTAAAACCGAGGGAATATTTATGGAGACAAGAGTCCTTCGGATGACTTCGTTCTTTAACCGTGACGGAAGAATCTACCTGCACTTTTCTTACATGAAAGCCCGTGGAGCCCAAACTCATCGACGCTGCTACCACAGGGGCACTGGTGAAGTTGACAAATTGCCGCTCCTAGACGGATTCCTACGGCGATGCGCAAGTTTATCCCATCAAGCAATGTACCGAGATTACTTGATGGTATAGCGTGTTACCAGTGAAACACCTAGAAGACGAGCCTGATTTTGATTACTGTAGAAATTGTGAAATAAATCTTTCCGGACACTCCGTACCAACGGAATATCCCATTGGCTTTGTGGTTAACTTCCAGTGGGATATTTTCGCCGGGACAGAGCGTTAGCCATGTTTGCCTTACCTCCACAGCAAAGCAAAGGTCTACCTTATTATTTAAAATTATGTTACACTCATTGACACTATATCTGGATGCAAGGAAAGCAGGCAATGCGACGCTAGTAAATATTTCTTACACCAATACCGCCAAATTTTATAGTTAAAGCAGCTTGATTCCAGGCTGTTGTATTTAAACTCAAACTTAGAATTTTCAATCAATATCCTTTAAAATATCTGAACATTTCCAGAGCAGACTTGAGCGTATTATGTAAATTTAGGTACAAGGAGACAATATTTTAAAATACCAAGGGCAATATGGGGGTTTTAGATATACAATTTATCAACGTGATTTAAAAATTGACCTAATTTTGGTTTTAAAACAGGTTTAATAATACTTTGCTTTTTTTACTTTACTTAATATTGGTCGTGTAATAATGTTTTTTTTATTTCAATAGCCTCACGTATCATCCTTGGTAGGAATCAATGTGATTTCGCGAGGGTTTGTTGTCTATCAAATCTGATGTAATGGTTGGGGCCATCTAGGATATGATCGCAAACTGCAGACTTCCCAGAACGTTGATGCTTCACGTCAGCTATGTGTTCTTTTATGCGGTTCTAATTGATCTCTTTGTTTTCCCTATAGAGAAGGAGGCTGGGTACTACCACCTGCTTAGGACCCTATAACTAATAAAATTAAAACTAAACCGAAGCATACCACTGAAAGACTTCAAAACACAGTTAGTTCATTCTGCGTAGATCGGACCAAAGACAATAATTAAAAAGCTGAAGGTACTCCGGATTAACTTTGACATCGGGACGTCAGTCACCTCAGTCCCCCGTGACCATGGGTGCTGGAAAGCACCCGAAACGTCGGGTATTAAAAATAAAATAAATAAAACGCGATAAAATCAGTAACAGTAGTTTTAATCAAAAATCCTATATTAATTTAATCTGTGGGTAGCCGTGGATAATCATGACACGTGGCCGTCAAACACCTCGCCCCTCCCCCTATGCCTAGCCTATGGGTGCTGTAAAGTTCTCGAAACGTCGGGAATATAAAAAAGTTAATATACGCGATAAAATGCGTAAAAAACTAGTTTTATTTAAATGTGTAGTGTTCACGTAAATATTAGTAATCATTATTGAAGCAACATTTTTTTCAGAAGCATTATTCAGGATTACATGATAAAAATATAAAAGTAAAATATAAAGTTAAAATTTGTAGCAACAATAGATAAAAGACCGTCACAGGATGTAGATTTTATCGATTTTTTCATAAATGCTTGTAATTTTTAAAATACATAGCAAAGATTTTTTTTATGTACGTGTTTCTGTTAACTATAATGACTTCACCTATCACCTGATTCCGGCTTGACGTCGATTTCTGATACATCCTATATAAATGGTTAACCCCTGCTGCGGTGTACGTTTTATGCCTTTAGCCCTAAGCAGTCTAAGGACATTTCGCTGCTATTTTAAAATGGAGTTCTACGAGCGTGGACCTATTTCGTGCTACAGCCTTTTGTATGCAGCATATTGTATGCTTAAGAGCGACCAGTTAATAAGTTATATCGTGTGATCTAATAGAATTAATAACAGGCTGTGAGGCATTTCACCTGTGTAGCGACCGTGACGTGAGCGCTGAAAGAGGCGACTGAGTGAAAAACCAGGAGTTGTGCAGCAGCGTCTTACAAATAACAGCTAATTAATAAAACTACTGTGGTTTCTATCCCACCTGCCAAGCCTGGCAACTATGGTAAATTTCTCCTCTGACACAATCTATGGGGCAAGCCTCTATGTATCTATGTTCAACAGTAAACTTTTGACAGTGAAACTTTGATTTGACTTCTGACACGATGACTGAGGCATTCAATTCTCTCTCCCCCTCCCCTCTCTCTCTCCCTCTCTCTCTCTCTCTCTCTCTCTCTCTCTCTCTCTCTGAAGACAGCGATAACATAGCCTTTTTGAAATCGTTTACTGGTCTCCACGGCCTGCAGTAACCATTTGCCATCAAGCGAATTGTAAGATTGTATATCACTTAAATTTTATAAAGGAGGTTAAAACTTGCGATTGTTATCACTTGGCATACTCTTGTTTACTTAAATTGGATATTCTTACTCTATTCAAAGGTTAAAAGACGCCATGGTTGGTGCTGCGGAGCCGTTGCTTCGAACCTTGGTATTCTATGGTTTGAGGCTTGCAAGCAATTGGTCTGGGTGTGGAATCTTTCATATGCAATTGATGTATGTAAAACGCCTTCACTTCACAAAAATAGCTAGAGTAATTACAGATTTAAAGCCATTTCATCTTTGGTCTAATAGACGACACTGTGTCTGAGAATTCTTGCATGCATATAACCATGGTCTGCAATAGTGACATAGGGTCAGTTATACACAAAGAGACGCGACGCGACGATGCTTGAAGAGGCCAGTGGTTTAGCACCACACAGCGTGCTGCCGCGAGATACATTGCGACGTAGCACGACGACGCATCAATAAGTTGCTGGTAGCGCGACGCCTAATAGTAATAGTAGAGGCAAGTCGACGGCTTCAGGCGACGCCTCGCAGAGTCTCGCTGTGTCACGTAGCTTTGCGCAAGGCTGCGAGGCAACTTGAGGCGCAGCGCGGTGCAGCGTGGCGCAGCGCGACGTTGTAGGGCATTTAAGAATTATCTCAATAAAATGTGTATCATTTTGTGTACTAAATAGTTTTATTTTGTATCACTATCTCAAAAAGTCCTCGCCGCATAGTGTCGCGTCTCGTCTCGATGTGAACTGACCCTTGGTCTCTCGAATCTTATATATATTTTATATATCACTTATTATGTATCACTTATATATTATATATCACTAACTTTAAATACATTGTTTTTTAATACTTAAAAAACAAACGCGTGAGTGCACTTTTGAACGCGGTGTACAAATATTGGTCGTGTAATAATGTCTTCTCCAAGTACGAGTATATATTGATGATTTTAATTAAGCAGTTAATAACGAGGCGAGACAAAGTGTTTTGAGTGCTACAATTACGATATTTGCGTACTTGTAAAATTTTATACCCAAGTGTTTTAATTGTTTAATATAATATGGCTTTTAATTATTTCAAATCCGTCTTTTATCTATACGTGAAAGAAAACTTTGTACTCCTTTTTAAATGTATATTGCGTTCACGGAGGAGTATGAGATTTGGCATAATTAAAGTTTATATGGAGGAGTGCAAAAGCTAAGATTTATGTATAATATGTGTAACAAATACATTCAATTCAATTTTTAAAAAAACATTCATTGTTTACGTTCATACTGGCAATGTTAACCAAATCAATAATAATAAGTGGTTAAACAGTGGCACAGAATAAAAATTGTCGCCAAAGTATTATATAAATGCTGCCAACAAATAATTACTACTTTATTTTCTGTGATTTAAAATTTTCTTTTTTCATGTATATCAAGGTAATAATGTCTTTTATGTGAACAAAAAATAACATTTATTTTATAATTTGTACATGAGATATTTTTAGGTATCACAGGTAGGTTATAATGTGAAGTTGAAAACTAAATACAGCTTGCTTGATATACAAACTTATAAATTTAATGTACTGTTATAACATTTGGTATCATTAATTTGTGTAACTACAACTGTTTATGGGCTATGTATTGAATTTCTATTTCGAGGCACAAAATCCTTCGTATCTTATGCATCAATCTATCTAATGTGCGTTTCGGGACCATACACAATTGTGATATAGGTACTGTCATCTAAGATATGTAAACCCAAAACACCTCAAAGTATTTCAATAACATGAGACATTTCATATAATAATAATTCAAATTGCTGTAAAAGCGTTCCTAGATGAAATAAATGTTCATAAATTCCTGGCGTGGGCCGTTCTGTTTTCAATTCAATATATTATATGATTTTTGCGACTGATACGGACTTATTCTCAAAATAATGTCATGTGTATGGTTTAGAAAACTTCCACAAAGTATGCAGAAAAAAAAATCAATTCCGATGATTACCTACGATATCCAAGCTATTTTTTTTTTGTTTCCTGTAGTTAATTGTGTAACATAATAAATGATTGCAAACTGTTCTTTTTTTTTCCAAAAGAAAAAATGTCTTGCTAAGTTTCTCAGGACAGAGGTATTTTCCAAACCTTGGCCATCGCATGAAAAGATAATGTATCTCACAAGTAATACATATTATATTAAATTAGATTGCTTAGTGCGATTGCCAAGTCAATCTATATATTTAAAACATAAAAGATTTTTAACATTGATATGGTCACTATAAAATGTTGTTATGTTAGCTAATTACGTAAAACTTAAAACAGAGGACACTTAAGTAGGGACTGATAAATTAACCGACTTGCTATTACATGAATCTCACAACTTTTTTCGGTTGAAGAACTGAGTTGCGAGACTAGTTTTTTTTTACAAGTTATTTTTTTTTTTGATGGCATCTCATTTCTTTTTGTAGATAAGATGGTCCTACTTGTTTTCTTTCCGGTACCTTCTATTTCTTGAACACCAACAAGGTACCTATCTACACCCCTATTATACATACACAAATCCACTGATTCATTCACTGCAAATGTAACTTTGTAATTTCATATATTTATTTAGGATTACAAAGTTATTTATGCAGTTGGTGTATCTAGAAAACTGGACCGAAATTAAAAAATATTATAGTTTTTCCTTGATTTATACACTAATTGTGTTCTAAATTTGAAGCTTCTATGACTCCTAGAAGTGCCTTAGAGTTTTGATGATCGGTCAGTCAGTAAGTGACAAAATTAAGAAACTTTGACTAGTTATAATTCTTAAACTATTATATATGGTTTTGTAAGGCGGTTTATATTAGTGTACTAAATTGCGAAACATAAGTTGTTTATAATAATAAATATTTGAAATATTTTGAAGATTTAATTTCTCTGATATATTCTTAATATATTACTATGTATATCTTATTACAAGGCTCAGTTCGCCAAAGTCCCCACGAAGTTAATTAAAACTTATACGGACACAGCAACGTTTGTTCCTTGCTGTGTGCTGTTGTTAATAAGGAATATTTAGTTTTAGACTTGTTAATATCTCTTATCATGTTACAAATAAATTATTGAAACAAAATTTAATTACATTATTGTTATACATTTTAAATTTCTTTTGAATAGTTTTTAATAATTAAAATCACCTCCCGTAGGGTTATTAAATTGGGTCAAAAATTTCTGTTTTATTACGTTGCAGTCCATGTTTTTTCATTTTAATTTTTGTGTATTATGTACACAAAAAGGATTCAACCCACAAAAACCAACTTTTGACATGACGTCTGAAATTTGCATGGGTTATAGTCTTAAAATTTGACAGATTTGCCCATACCTACCACGCCGGAGTGGTGGGTTTGAGAACTTAAAGCCAATGACCTGGCATTAGTATTGTTGTTCTACATTATCAGCCAGTAAAATTTAGCAGATTTTCTACCGCTATTAGATTCGCCTAAGACTCGGCACTCCGTCAGCATTGCTCACAGGTGAGGTTGGCACTTGGAAAAAAGTAGGCATATTCCTCCTTCTACTTCTACCTCCTTCTTCCTTCACCTCCTTTGTTTGACCTTGGATTTGCACTCAATGGTAATAGATGGCTTCGCGGTGTTTGTTATTTTGTAATTAGTAGGTTTTTGTCCTCTATCGTGGGGGCGTTTTACCTATAAGTACATTAATTGCACATGAGCAAACATCCATAACCCGGAAGAATTGTATATTTGACACTTTAATCAATTGAAATATTTTGAAGATCTTACAAGACAAACATTTCTATAGAAAATCTATTCTATGGAAATTGTCTCCTGTGAATAGTCAGAGTGAACGACAGTACGGAAACTTTATGCAAACATCTCGCAACGCACGCGCTCGAGTGCGGGTTTCACTTAAGGTATCAAACAGAGAAAATAACGCACCAAAAGCCTGTATCAGTAATACTAAACATCACGTAGTATTTTCTTGTCTGCTACCCTAGGTGAATCCCGTGCTTGTGTGCATGCGTCGCGGGATGTTTGTATGATATGAAGTTTCCGCACTCTCACTCTGTTTGCAATGCATATAGTGCAAAAACGTCTTAAGTTTAACAGGTAAATAAATATATCATTTTTGCATATTTAAAACCAAAAATCTAATTTAATTACAATATAGAAAGTCAACCAAATTTTACCGTTACCATTAGAGCCTATTAAAATCCACTGCTGAACATAGGCCTCCCCCATAAATTGCCTCGTATGTGGGATATTTGTCACAGTTGCCACACTGGACAAACAGGTTGTCAACCGCATTTTTTTATTTTTAGTCGTTATAAGGAAGACGCAGCTGCTCATGTCCTGATTTGTTTCCTTCTGTCGCCTCCTACAACACCCACGGGATGATATGGGGTATTGGATATTCTTACACCGCCACTTCACGGTAAACCACTTTAAAGACACCACTGAATGTAGCAAATTCTAATTATATGATTTTGTTATTTATAAATATGATGTCAACTATGTATATGTAGGTCGTATATACATTTTTTGCAAAATTCGAATCTTGTCGTGTCTCCCTGGCCGTAAAGAATCTTCATTATATTCGACTTTTTAAGGAGATTGCGATTTATATTCTTATTGTAACTTGACACGTACGCTACGCACGACTATTAATGAAAGTGTTAAAAATCCATTATTTATATTCTGTTCCCGTAATGGTCGTGTCTATTTCTAGATAAAAGCATTAGAGTGTACCTAGTATATGTAGGTAAGTATATAATATATCAAGATACGATACTTAAGCATTTTTGAGCTTACTTACACGTCGTTTATCCAACATGACGTTGAGTACAAGAGTTCGGTTTTACTCCCATAATTTATGTTTGAAAAAGCGACGTTTTCATGATAATAAAATCAATAATTTTTACTCAATTATTTTAACATTGAAGCATGGCCATAATTGCTCATAAATAAAGTTAGTTTTTATACTTTTAGGTTAGGTTAGGTTTTTATACTAATATATAGTATAAAAGCCTTTCGTCTTCCTATCGTTGGGCATTTCTTCCATTTTTAAGAGCACCTTCTTTCATTTTTAAGAGTATGTTAGGACTAGAAAGTGTCTGCCACGCGTAATGCGGGCTCATGTTCTGGCGTTTACCAGATTTAACTACTTGGGACTAAGTTGAACTTATTTGTTACGCAGATGGTCACATAGTGTCATCGTCATTTAAACGCTGCGTTTCAAATAAAAGCTTTTCGGTTTTTAGTGTAATGTATATATTGATTGCTTTTAGCTGCATAAGTTTCAATGATTGGTGTCTATGGTTTGACAGTTGAGAATGTCAAATTGTGTTTACATTTGTGTTCAGTAATGTTTGGTAATTCATCACAAATCGTTTGACGCTAGTAAAATGCTTCCAAATTGTGGAAATTTAATTTGAAAAGTTAAATCTGTTCGCGAAGTTCATCAAAATCCATTTTAGGGTCAAAATAATCGGCCTAGTGAGCAAGCTATTCGTGTAGTTATTGGTCATTTTCGCACTAATTCTACTCTTCTCGATTCAAAGCCATCAACAATACAAATAAATGTTCATACCGAAAATAATATTGCTGGTGTAGCGGGAAGTGTTGAAGAAGACGCCGAAATATCGATTCGTTGCAGTTCTCAACTCGTTGGCCTTAGTC
Source organism: Parnassius apollo (assembly GCA_907164705.1). Taxonomy (NCBI): domain Eukaryota; kingdom Metazoa; phylum Arthropoda; class Insecta; order Lepidoptera; family Papilionidae; genus Parnassius; species Parnassius apollo. The sequence continues at coordinate 4,936,640 of CAJQZP010000693.1, forward strand.
CTTCGACTACGTGGAAATTTTTACATAAGCATCTTGGCTTACGTACCAGTGCAATAAGAGATAATATATAGAGCCAAAACAATCGTCTTGCCGTTAAATAATCACAATTACAACCATTAAAATTGACTGCTTGGTGCAGTTTACATGCTGGCGGCACCATTGGTCCTTATTTCTTTCGAATGTTACGGTGAATGGCGAGCGCTATCGAGCCACGCTAACTGATTTTTTTTCTCAAAAATTAATCAGCTAACATTAACAACATTTGGTTATAACAATACGGCGCAAAATAATGATTACAAAAGGAAGGATACGTCCATCTAAATATTTTACTCATAACTTCTACATACAAGAAAAAGTAGCGCATCTATCATAATACAAACGTCATAACACTACGTAACCAGGGTCGAATTTTGTAGTATAATTATCCTACTTATACCAATATTTCATAGTGTGTAGTATGTAGTATCGTAATAATACTAAGCGAAAATACCATAATTTTACTTTAAGTTCGAGTGACTTGTATTGTTATTGGGTCCTTTTACTTTATAATATTAACCCTACGATATCAAGGAGTTTTGTGTTGAATATAAGTACTGCTTTTTTTTTTTAAATAAAATTAGCATTATCTCTCTTTCTCGTCAATCGGTGCTCGATCGATTCATTTATGTTTCATCCTTGATACAACTATAATGTGGAACTACCATGATAAAAACTCTATGCTCCAGAAGAAATCGGTTTCAAAGCAGAATTTCAAAATATTTTATAAATCAGATTTTCAGTTTCAATTAAGTAGATATGCTTTCTTTTATAGTGTTTACGTTTTAACCTTATTTAATATAAAATATATTAGGTACCAATATTCAAAATTTTACTTACTATAAGTTCTTTTGATAAAAATTAAACAGAAATAAAAATAAAACCGTCAAAAACGAAACGTATAGATAAACTAGACGCGTGACGCCTAAATCCTGGCACATGGGAAAAAAGAAACATAAAACTTCAAACGTGGTATAATTTTTGACAAATAGTATAATTTTATTTTTCATATACAATATTATTGAGGGTCTAAATCCAACCCAGGCCTAATTTTGGTAACGTAACTAAACTGACTATTTGTAAAATAACACTTTAAATATGAGTTTATATAATAATTTAATTGTAACAAATTAACATAAGGCTATTTAGCGATGATACGATATCCCATGTTCGTTTTTTATCTTTGAATCGTAATTTTTGCATCCTTTTACCACGCAACTAGGCGTGTTTATGACAGGCAAATCTATCCTTCGCGCGCATCACTGTCGACCGACTCCTTTTCCAAGTTCTAGAGTTCTAGTGGTTGACTATTCAAATGTTTAAATTTATCAAGCAACGATATAAGACAATGTGTAAATTATGATCGAAATTTATGTTTATTTTACTTACTTAAACTGTGTTTTAACCTCGCAAATTGATTATACAACTCATCATCATATGATGAATCGAACAGTTCACGCTTTTGAATAGTTTTCCTTTTCAGAAGTAAGTAACAGTTCAGTGTTTGATACCCAATTTGAAATAATGTCCGATATTTAGAACGCGCAGAAGTAATTTAAGTAAACAGAATTACATTCACTAATGATCAGCTAATGACTGTCATTGTTAAAAAAGTATTTTTTAACTTTTCCACTTTCTGCTAAACTGTCATTTTAGGGCCGTTGCACTGGTACGATTTAGTTGCGCGGTCGACCCGGTCCTTACGGTAGTAATATATAAGTCAATGGCGCAAAATCAATTTGGTAACAACTTTATTTCTGGAAGTGGTCCTATTAACTGGCCCCTCATTCGTGCGACTTAACCCATCTCGATTACTTTTTATGGAGCTATGTTTAGTCATTTGTTTATGCCAATGAGAAATTGGACTGATCAATTGGACTATGTAACTCTTGGCCGCGGCGAATGTATGTCGCAAATCATATTTAAAAAATAAATACCATGAAATTTTCTACCAAATTATAATAATAAAAATTTCATTCTTACAATATTTCTGTGTCGTGTATTATTTAAGCTTCTCAGGCTCTTTAAAAAAAACACTCTTTATATACACAAAACTATGCTCAGTATTGTATTTTTTTAATTTTTTACACATATTTAAACGTTTTATAATCCTTCTATATTTATCCATTTCTAACCTAATTAATATAAAAAAAAACTTTTGATAAATCCAAATGTACATGCCATAAGCGCTCACTTTTAACGCGCTCACTGTTTACGCAAATTTTTTAAAATGGTACGGATCGACTTGTAAGACACAGAAAGTTCTGCGGCAATCTCTCTTGAATGAGTATTTTCAGTTACTATTTCCCTCACTTTTGCGGTGTTAACTTCAGTTGTTGATGGCCTACCAGAGCGATACAAATCTTTCATCACATCTCGACCGCTTTTGAACGCTTTCTACCACTTATAAGCACGTATATTCATATATTCAAATCACCGTAAGCTTTCTGTAACATTTTCAGTGACTGTGAACAAAAAATTCTAATGGCAAAGCAAAATTTAAGACAAAATCTTTCTTCGATGTTTTTGTCCATTGTGAAATTCGTAATACACACTAGATATGATATAACTAAAAACAGCACTGTATTTAATCTAAATAACATATGTAACTCAAATTCCGCACCAAAATGAACAACAGTTGTGCCAATCTAAGAATAACAAAAAAAATTGAATTTGGATCCATAAACAAATCATCCATTCCATATACTCTTATGATTGAATTTACTACCTTACATCAATCCGCGGGTGTCATAAGAGGTGCCAGATGTAAATGAAACAGAAGGTGAACAGCAGCATCTTCGTGATAACGATAACGAAGAACTTCGAAATAAAAAGTGAGAGAATCCATTAGGTACATCATGTCATCCAACAACTCCAAATAATAAATAAGCTGTGGTTACCGACGTACCTGCCAGGCGTGGCAACTTTTTTATGATGTAGTGGAAGGTCTTTGTACAACAGTGAACTTGATTGACTGTAATGATAATGATGATGAATTTTATATATGTGCGTGTGAAAATGTTTAGATTTTAACAAACATGAATAACTACTCAACCACAAATGAACGACTAAAATGTTTATATAAAATTAAGCACACCGATACACCAAGTCCTAAATTATTTAAACAAAGGAAAATAAACCCTACCGAAGGAAAATGGCCGTTAAGCTGATTTTATTTCCACGCTTATGAAACCGCTGACAGTAGTATTGTACATATTTTCCTAATTGCAGACCGCAAAATCTTGTTAGTGGATATTTCTTTGTATTTTTTACACTAAAACTGTTCTATAACTATATCGTTGAAAAATGAGTTCAATTCAAGTACTCTTAAAAATGCTTTTTAAATTCTTCTTCTTCTTCTTTCTCTGTATTTGAATGAAACTAGTTTTTACGCCTTTTATTTACTTTTCATACTCCCGACGTTTCGAACACTTAACAGCACCCGTGGTTAAGTCACCCGGAATAACTGATTTTTATTTGAATATAAAATAACCTAATAAAACGCGATATAATCCGTAAAACTTGTTTCATTCAAGTGTAATGGCCGCGTAAACATAAGTAATCATTACATCTTAATAAGTAATATTTTATCTTAACTTATTATATTTCTAGTATTGAGGTAAGCTATAGAATGCCTCATAAATGAGGCATTTGCCAAATGGGGTATTTGCAATAGCTACAAGAAAACAAAAAACTGCGGTTGCAAGCCCGCCTGCCACGCGTTGCAACTACAGTAAATATCCCGCTTATGTGACAACCCATGGCGGGAGGCTTATGTTCAACAGCGGACTTTTATACGCTGTAAATCTAGATTATATAAGTATGGTGGTGGTTTAAGAGTATCTCGATCAAAACAATTTCTAAAAAGAAATGACTATAGGAAAGGCCAAAAATTCTTTACGACTACGATAGACGTCGACATTCCGGTGTCGAGGAGCAGCGTGAAAAGTACTTAATTTGAATAAAACTGTACTCTTAAAACAAAGATTTCAAAGGAATTAATGTCTTAAAATACAATTTAAATGAGATTTTGTTAAATTAAAAGAAAAATAATAACGGTTCAAAATTATTTTGATGACATGTATTGTGAGACAAAGCTCACTACACCCGAGTCAAACTTCATTAAACCAGAACAGCAGGCACACAAAATAATGAAAAACAAAATGCGGTTACGTTCCGCGGCTTTAATTGACAGTTGTCAAACGTCGCTTAACGCCACAGAATAAATAGGATATATTCACATCAGCAACAAGAAGCCGGAGACAGCCAAATATATGACATTAAATTGAACGTTGCGGCTTTTAACTCCACAAATTATTAATGAAGTACTTATAGTATACGTGTTAAAACATCTATATTATTAGCATATTTTGGAAATGTATACGCTTTTACAATCAGAAAGTATCAGGAATCACAGGGTATATACTTAACTCAACGTGCATAATAGGCTAACTCACACGATCGGAGCCTTTCTTGCCAACTGCCACTTTCGCTATCGAATAAAGGGAACCTGCTCTTCAAAGCGTCCCCTTAAGGCTGGAATTTTTCAAGGCTCTGTCCTATCCCCACTCCTCTTCACACTATTTACGAGTGACGTTCCCAAAGACCCAATAGTTAACACTGCTCTTTTTACCGATGAGATGGCACATTTTGTCGCCCATCACAACAAAGGAATTCCCGCGATGATGCTCCAAGCAACCATCAACCGCGTAGGTGATTGGTCCCTCTTATAGATAATCGAAGTGAATCCTGAGAAAAGTCTAGCAATATATTTTCAAAGGACTCCACACTCTCAATCGTCAATACACTAATCCCCAGAAATCAACAGATACGATCACCCTGTTCGGCCACCAGATCCCTCGGCAATCAACGGTCTAATACCTAGGGGTCACTTTCAACCACGGTATGACTTTCGCGAAACACATTCACTCCATTCGCAACCGTGCCAAAATAGTCACTGGTCATCTTCACTCGCTAGTTAACAGCAAGAGCAAATTGACCCTAAGACACAAGCTTCATCTTTACAAAGCATGCGTAACCTTTTCACGTCTATGCAAGCGTTGTTTTCGCACACGCTGCCCATCACAATATTTTGTACAACCTCCAAGTCGTCCAAAATAGATTCATCCGCATAATCATTGGAGCTCGGTGGTACCAGCGAAACTTCAACTTGCACGAAGACTGTCAGCTCCCGACGGTCTCCGAATAAGGAAATGTCTCAGCAATACTTTGAGAGGGTCGGAACACATCCCAACCCTAGAGCGCTAAACGCAGCCACCTATGCCCCGACTTCAAACGTTGCGGAAAGTCTCCGAAGATCCCGTAACGCCTTAAGCAAACCTTCTGTTCCGCTTGATTCCGACGACCCATATGTCGCCGGCCAGTCACACACGAACATTACACACTCACCTAGCGCAACAAACACAATTAGTACATCGGATGGGAGGCAGCGAGTCCACGAACGGGTGCACCGCACACCTCTCCACATTGCATACACACCGTACACCCGCGTCCCTAGGCGGTTCTCACCGCCCAGAATATCGAACGACCGTCGGGCCGGGTGTCCACCACCCTTGTTCGGACGGCCGTTGGATAACTCGTTTACACGCACTTTCAACTGACGTAGGTGAACATCATTACACAAGTAACGATGCAAAATGATTTGAATTTACCCTTTCTATTTTAAGCTTGCGGTTTTCCAGGCCGCGATCCCTGGTGTCAGGGTCCGTGGCAATTATAAATATATATAAAGCTGTGAAAGCAAAAGGCTAACAGCACAAACATCATAAAAACTAGACTAGCATCTTCCTGTCAACTCAAAATAATTAAAAAAACTATCACCAAAGCGCCTATCAAGCCTAGCAACTTTGAAAAATATCCCCCCTATAAGGCTATCCACTGTGGAGGACTACGTATGCTCGGCAGTGTAATTGATTGAATGATAATGATGACGAAATGAAAAATGAGGAATAACTCAATCACGTATAAACGGCTGAATGTAAAATTCGGTACACCGATATGCCATGTCCTAGATTAATACATACGGAAAGTATTTTTTTAAACAGGAAAATAAACACTACCGCGAGAAAATGATCGCTAAGCTGATTTTATATCGACGCTTATGAAAACTCTGACAATAGTATTGTATATATTATTCCGAGTAGCAGACCGCAAAATGATTAAAGTGGATATTTCGCTGTATTATCTTTTACATAATTACTTCGTTGAAATAAGTTCAAATACTCTCGGGTTTTTAATTAAAACTTTTTATTACATCTCGTTATTTGAATGAACACCCGTGGTAACGGGGAGTTAACTTATTTTTTATTCAAATATAAAATTAGTAAATAAAACGGGATATAATCCATAAAACTAGTTTCATCAATGTGTCATTTTTGCATAAATACAATGTAACGTCCACTCCAAGATATTATCTCCCCTTTTATATAAAATGATGACTATATATATAGTCCTTATGGCAGAATCGCTGGAGGACCTTAGCACTATGCTCAATGACCTCAATGGTGTCTCCCAACGGATAGGTCTTAAGATGAACATGGACAAAACAAAGATCATGTTTAATGTCCATGTCACACCTATGCCGGTAGTTGTTGGGAGCACTATGCTCGAAGTTGTTGACGAGTACGTTTACCTGGGACAAATAGTCCGACTAGGTAAGTCCAACTTCGACCAAGAGGTCAATCGACGGATTCCACTCGGCTGGACAGCGTTCGAGAAATTACGACACATCTTCTCGTCAGGTATACCTCAATCTCTGAAAATTAAAGTGTATAACCAGTGCGTGTTGCCAGTGATGACTTACGGATCTGAGACGTGGTCCTTCACCGCTGCCCGTATGAGGACGCTCAAGGTCGCTCAGCGAGCTATGGAGTGGGCTATGCTCGGAGTTTCACTGCGTGATAGACTCAGAAATGAGGATATCCGCAGTAAAACCAGAGTGACCGACATAGCCCAACGGATTAGTAAGCTGAAGTGGCAATGGGCCGGCCATATAGCTCGAAGAACCGATAACCGATGGGCAAGAAAGGTTCTCGAGTGGCAGCCTCGTACCGGTAGGCGCAGTGTAGAGCGACCCCCCACTAGATGGAGTGACGACCTGGTAAGACATGCAGGAAGTCGATGGATGCAGGTGGCTCAGGACCGTGCTTTGTAGCATTACTTGGGGGAGGCCTATGTTCAGCAGTGGACTTGTGAAGGGCTGTAATGATGATGATGATGATGATGATATGTGACCAGGATAAATAAATAGGTTTTGATCTTTTTAAAGGTTGAGTAATAGGCCGTTTGTTATATTTATGGATTTATGGTCTTAGTTAGGACTGGATCGTCTTAGTTACGCTGTGTTTGTTTAGTAACTTGGTTTTTTTAGGTGTCTTTTCGAAAAATTAATATTCACTAGAGTAATTAAAATTTGTTGGTAGTGCCTTTTAAGTGAAATGAACCCCGTTCGCAAAGACATGGCTCAAGAAAGGTGAAAAACGTTAAAACGTCCATATTCCACTTGTAATATGTTTATATTATTGATTTATTATTAATTATCCCTTTCCGCTTGACAAAGGCTAACAAAATATTTGTATAAAAATACCCGATACGAGAGTTTCGGTCTCATTTAAAAAAATGTGGGGGAGGCACACGGCTGTAATGCTTTATTATCATAGACATTATTATTTATGTTTTTAGTATATGGGACTTCAACCCACAACTCTACTATTGTACACAATGATCGAGTGTAGCTGGTCACAGTTGAGCGTGTGCCTGCTGTACTACCATGTGTCAGAGGTGTCACAGACAGGATTAGCTACATCTTGAAGCGAGCTTCTATTAGAACATTCTACAAGCCGCCGAAGAAGAATAGTCAGTTCTTACCAACCGTCAAGTGTCCGATGATATTCGTTGGGCCATGGACAACAAATCTCTCACACTTTTAGTTTTGCTTGACTTTAGCAGTGCTTTTACCTTAGTAGACTTTGATATTCTTCTCCGGATCCTGGAATCTATAAACATTTCCCCATCTGCCATCGCGTGGTTTGATTAATGTCTTCGTGGTCACTCACACTGTGCCCGTCTTAATGACACTTTTTCCGACTGGTCTGATATCACTGCGGGTGTACCTCAAGGTGGCGTTGTTTCTCCTCTTTTATTTTCCATGATTATTAACTCTATTACGAGTGTTATTACATCTAATTATCATCTCTACGCGGATGACTTACAGCTATATCGTCATTTTCCGGTGGGTGATTCAAATAATGCAATTGCAGCCATGAATGCGGATCTGAGCCGCATCTGTGAATGGTCTGCATCCTTCGGACTATTAGTTAATCCCATGAAATCTCAGGCCATCAAAATAGGCAGCAGGCATTTGCGTAATAAATTAGAATTTACATCAATACCTCTTATTTGTTTTAGTGGCGTTTCTATACCCTTTACCAATACTGTCAAAAACTTAGGCGTCACATTTGATCACCATTTAACATGGACCACGCATATCGCATTCGCTTAAATGTCTACAAAATTTCTTACCTCTAAAAGCTAAAGTATGACTCGTGCTTACTCTTATCCTACCTCTTCATCCTGTTAATTAATAAATATTATTCTATTATATTATTATTAGTTTATATATCATATGTAACTATCGTATTTATTATTTTTATCTACTGGTTTGTTTTATTTTAATTTATTGTTTTATTTTATATAATTTTCGTAACATTTTGTATATTATTTATTCATTAGTAGTATGTATGCACTAAGTTTGCCATTAAAATATAATTTCCTTTATGGGTCTACTGGAAGATATTTCAGAAAATTATGGAATAAGTAGAACCTTTGTACAAACTTACGATAAGACTGCTTTTGAATCTTGATGTGTGTACATAAATAAATTTAATAAAAAAGGGCCGAAGAAAACATTACAATTCATTAAGTAATATTTTATCTTAACTTGTATTATGTTACTATATACTTGTATAAAGATCTAATTTAATCATTTATTTCTTTACAGCCTATCATATGCCACTGCTGAACCTCACCATAAAATTCTCTGTGTAGGAGGTAATTGCCAAAGAGAGTGTTTGATATTGCCTTTCACGCGTAGTGACTATAGTAAATATCCCGCTTATATGTAATCTATGGGGAGGCTTATGTTCAGCGGTGAACTTTGATATGTTGTAAATCCTGATTACATATGTATAGTAGTGGATTAAGGGTATGCCGACTAGAAGAATTTCAAAAAGAAGTGACTATATAAAGACCTAAAATACATTACGGCCACCGATAGAGATCGACATACCATTTCGTGTAATATCCACCCATCATCAAAGCCTATAAAAGTTCACTGCTGAACATAGGCCTCCTTCATGGAGGGGTTTGCCATAGTTGGCTTGGCAAGCGGGTTGGTAACTGAAGTTTTTTATTGTCTTTAGCTGTTATCAGGAAGGTGCTGTTGCCCATCTCCGGTTTAGTTTTCCCTCTGTCACCTCTTACGATACCATCGAGACGACAGTTGTAGTGAATATTCTTACACCATCGCTACACGGAAGGTAGGATTTCGTAAAATATGCCAAATATAAATCACCTATACCGGCGTCCGGGAGCAGCGTCAAAAGTGCTTAATACTGCGATTGCATCTGGTACTGCGATCCTTAATTCGTTCGTCTGTAAAAGGCAAATACTTTCCAAAATGGAAGAAGTCATAATACGGCATTCTATTGTTACACGTACGAGTAAAAATATTATTTACTATTATTTACAAACTTTTTGATATTATGCGCAATATGAATGATTTTACTTTAATTTCAGATTTCATTAAATCAAGGACTGTTCTCATATAAAAAAATACACGTTGTGATTATTTACGTTCATGATATTAGTATTCTATTATTGCAATCTTACATTTAATTATTTACTGTGCTTCAGAGCTACTCGGTCAAATTATTGCTCTGTGTTCTAAGTTGTCAGTGCCACGTCTACATATACTAATCAGCCAATATGTTGAGTTTGGTATTTTCATTATATTAACCTATTTGTTTTAGACTCAAAAAGTTCCTATATTCATTTGTTCTAACTTGAACACAATTTTTAAGTCATGAGCGAGTTGAAAACTAACTTTTAACTAAAAATGCTATATATATAATTAACGATTTAATGGATAATTGTCAATTTTTTTAATATTTAATGTCGTATATTACTCAGTATTAATATGTTACAGGAATTGCCCAAAGAACAAGTAAACAAACAAAGAACTTGGATCACCAAGTTCTTTTTGAGTAAAGACCGAATAATAAATAATATAACTATGACTTGAGTAAAATTTGTATAAAATATGAAAGTATACATCAAGTTATGTGAGAGATGGTAGGTTTAGACGCGGCTTAGAGCACAAAAGTCCACCTGATGGTAAGTGGTTCCTATGGAGGCATAGACATAGACATAGACATCTACAACTATCTTCGATTACAAATCAAAATGCAGATGCGTAATCACCCGTGTGGACTAAGATGGAATGCCTCGTTACCAGTAAAAAGGGTCTCCGGTTCTCTACACTCACCATACGAAACACAACAGCGTTAAGCTCCTATTTTACGCCGGTATTCTGTGAAAGCGTGGTCCTTCCCCGGTCAAGGCGACCCATTCGTGCTACAACTATACCAGTAATATAGCGCAATAATATAACATTATGGCTCTACCATGTAAAAAGTAATTAAGAAATGGTTTGAAGCGATCAATAAAAACATTTCTAGTAAAAGATCATTTTATATTTTACTTTCCTAAGGGTAATTTAATTAACACTCTAAAATCAGAAACTGTAATTACGCGCATCGAATAGCAGATGTTGACACTCCGCGTTAGTTAAGTCATTATTGCTTCTAATTAAGAAAACATTAGGCTCTTATTAGTTTATTAAATTAAGAAGGTGATATTTAAACGATCATTTAAGAAATCATTTGCATACACGAAAAAAGGGGGAGAAAGATAGATTGATATGGAATGTCAAATGACTATAGAATGCGAATTAAATTGTTACTGCATTATTTGATAATTAATCATCATCATCATCATCATCATTACAGCCCTTTACAAGTCCACTGCTGAACATACGAGTAGGCCTCCCACAAGTAACGTCACAAAGCACGGTCCTGAGCCACCTGCATCCATTGATAATGAATAGTCATTATTTTATTATTACTATCCACTAACTAGAATATAATTAGACTGAAATGTTCTGGATGGGGCCTAAACTCTCTTCTTTCCCTGTGTTCCGTAATCTCTACGCCTGGCAGGCAAGTTATCGACCTAAGTACCAAACATGAAGAACTGAGCGTGGTTCTTAAATAGTACGGTTGAAAGATCGCTTTTACATAGAATGCTTTTAACTTTTTTTAATTTTAATTATAATCTAAATAAGCGATGAGTTTTTGAAGTAGTCGGAGGTATTTTCAGCCAATAAATCCGCCTGGGTAATTACCACCAGCTTATCCATTTCTGCCGCCATATATGAGTGCTTTTCTCACCAATTCATGAAAGAAAATATAATTCAAAGCCGTATATTCTCGTCTGCATTGGTACTACCCAATTAAACACTAAAACTATCTGCTACGAGTAAATTTTGATGTAATTCTTAACAAAACTTAATTAACTCATTAAGAAAGGTTTTCTTTATTATATTATATGTGTTGATATTTGGTAATCTAGTTCTAAAAATATTTAATTAAAATAATTTACACTTATGAGAAGCAACCGTGCGTCACCGGGACGAGTTGCAAGTATTTATTAAACGTTTAGACATCTAATTAATAGATAAGATGATGTCAATAAATAAAATTATAGACAAGTTAATGATTAGTGAGTGAAATAGTTACAGAAAAACACTAATCTGAATCCGAGAGAACTGACAAACGAGCTTACGGTTCATCTGAGAGTAAGTTATCCACACCGCCCAAATAAGGAGTAACGTCACTTATGAAATTATATACTTATAAAATACAGTATTATTGAAAATATTCTACGTATACAAAGTATAAGAGAAAATACCGAGAAAAGCAAGAAAATAAAAGATATAACTAGAACAACCAACTATTTTAAATAAATTTACAATATTCAGTCTTGAAAAATAACTGTTTCATTATCCAGTGTAACTAGCGATCTTATAGACCGTTAAATGTTGTTTTAAGTCGTCTATATTAATTCTGAGTTTTTTTTTGTTACACTGGTATAAGCCATATGTAAGTGTATGCTTAAGGAAAACTTATTCATATCCAGTGCGCTTGTCATGAGTTACTCTCGAAATCATTAAAATAAATTACAGGAATATTTCTCAGTAACGATTTTACGTCGTAAATAATCTATGGAACACAGTAAGCAGTACGTATAACATCATACAAGATAACACCAAAATTTAACAATTTCATTTTTCTTGCCCAAAATGGAGTCATGCTCCAAGTTGGTTACCGTTCTTATATAGGACAATGGTTGCCACTCGAGAGATATTAGATAGCTAGTTTATATAACGATTTTTAAATATAAAAATTAAGCTTTAAAACTTGAAAAGTTCCACATTCACCACTAACTTATCTCGTCCCGTGGGTGTCTTAAAAGACAACAGAGGAAAACAAATCCGAAGTTTTCTTTGTTCGCCTTTCTAATAACTACTTTAAAATAATAAAAACTACGGTTTCCAATCCGCCTGCCAACAAAGAGAAAAAAAGACTGTTCGACAGTGGACTTTGATACTGACTGACAGACTGTAATGAATGAATGAAACTGTATAGTGGCGTTTAAGAACATCCACTACCCCATATCGTCCCGTGGGTTTCGTAAGAGCGTCAGAGGGAAGCTGAAACAGAAGTTTGGCAGCGGCATCTTAACAGCGTAACGGACCAGTAATAAATAGAGATTCCAGCGCATGTTTCCAGTGACCATTTGGATCTGAGACGTGGTCCTTCTAAACGAGGTCTCCTAGACTTCGTAGTAAAGACATCCTTAACAGTAAAACCAGACTAGAGACGATACTTACGTGTAAGTATCAGAATATTTACAGAGTGTTATGTGTTTATTTTCGCTACTATTAATTACACACTTACCATATTTTTAATTTCGTAATAATAGTGTATATGGAGGTAAAAGACTCCTAGACATAAAATGGGGAAAAAACACCTAGTTATATATAGGTTTGTAAACACAGTGACAGGAACCGGAAGGCCTTTTTATCTCTACTGCTATGAAGGAGATATTCCATCTTAGGTTCCGGGTGAGAACGCATCTGCATCGTGATTCTTAATTGAGGAAAGATGTATTTGTCATGGATGTAAGCATCCACTTACAATCAGGTGGAATATAGGCTAAAAGTAGTTTACTTATGTCAAATATCATTCCAGATGGTGACCTTTGGTTTCTTCATACTTTTGCGCAGGCAATGACACATTTCATTTTTTACCAGTTTTTTCGGTGTTTATTCTGATTTATATAATAATAATAATGTCCTCCAGACCGAATTTCGGCCACGGCGGCCTGCCTCAATGGAGGCTAGCTAACGGCGTAGGACAGGATTATAGTGCACAAGTGTATGCGCAAGCACAGGTGCACTCTATATTCCCTCACTCTCATAACCCGATGGGACGGTATACCGACACGACCGGAGAGAGATCAGGCGCACCAACGGCTTTACGTGCTTTCCGAGGCACGGGGGTGAGACGCCGCCAACTTCCTGACTCCGGGCAGCTACTGAAAATTTGACAGAAAAACTCAATGATAAATTTTTGGAACGACCCGGGATTAGAACCCAAAACCTCATGATCAGCAGTCGTATTACTACAACCGCTAGACCAACGAGGCAGTCATCATTTATTTGTATATTAAATCTTATTTTACTTATAAAATAAAATACTATAAGCGTGTGTCAGATTCTATATTTCAATAAAAGTACGAGGTGACTAATGCAAAAGATCCTAATTGGTAGACAATTTAGAACATTACTTTATTTTCAGAGAATTAAGATAATTAACAACGAACGATCAATGAAAGCAGGAAAGAAAATTGTTATATGAAATACTATATTCACTAACCTACGTTACAATGCAATTTCCTCCTACTGAGTCGTAAAAACCACGTAAATCTCTCTATAAGCTTTCGGCTCTATGTCGTGATTAGAGATTTATGGTGTTGCTGATAGTAATTATTTGTTGCTTCAAATGTAGGAAGATACTAGCGTGACCTAGCGTCCTGTATTTTACGGGATGTCCCGTTAACAACCATGAATTTATTTTAGGGAAACCTACCGAGAACTGTAAATTATTTCGTATTTTATCATTCACTAGGTAGAATCTATCTAATAGAGAACGAGTGCTGCGAAAAAAAATTATAAATACTTCCTTTTTTAATTTTTCTTGAATTGTCTTGTATTTTTAATGCCGTTGTCCCTTAAAATTACAAATCTGGCCTATTAAGTGCATAAGTTAATCACGTAGTGGCTCTATAAGAACACCCACAAACTGAAAAAGGGGATCCATCTTTCAGATAAGAACTCAAAATTTGTAAAAACTACGCTTGCCAAATCGCCTGTCAAAATTCCTTCAAAATCTTCCCTATTAGGCAATGTATAGAGCAGGCAGTTCAGCAGTTCTATAATAAAAGGAAGTATGTCTTACTGCTGAGCGTGTACCAAGTCTCAATAGTGAGTCGGTTTTAGGGCAATGAAGAGAACGCTATAACTGCCCCAAGTCATGTTCACCTTTTCTCGAAATATTTTGTTTTTTTTTTTTACATGAAACCTGCATGTTCTTACGACGTTATTCTTCATCGCGTAGCGCAGTTGACCAGTAAGTAGGTAAAAATTGATGTCGGTATGGCCGACGTAAATCGAGCTCGGATTGCTCGCGTAAGTATGAAATCGAGCTTTTATTCCTCCGGTACGCTCTGACAGCGCGCGACATGTTATACTCCCGTTCGCTCGGGACCTTAATGGCGGGAAAATTTGTAAGTTAGAAAAATTTTTGCTATATTGCAAATTTTGCTATATTTTTACTTTGAGACAATATTTATGGATAAAACTTACAGGAATTCTTGTTGAATGTATAAACTATCGAATAAAATTATTTTTGGTTGCTAGAAATTGTAATAAAATACGTAAATTACCCTGTACAGCATAGTAGTAATATTACAAAATTACTACTAATTTGAATTCTACACTTTTGTTTTTGGAGAAATTTATATGAAAATGTTTGGAAATATGTATATTTTTATGTTTTATATGTTTCCATTCGTTACTCATACCAAAATATTAAAATATTAAAAAATAAAAAAAAAACAATAATAATATTTTATCTGTGTGACATTTAGAACAATATTTAAAAAATATTTATATGTGAATTTGAAATAAATATAACGTCAAGTTATTTGAAATATGTAAGAAAACTATTTTTACTTACATTTTATACTAAAAATAAATGAGAATTTGAAAAATAACACATTTATGGCCCAACCGCCAAAATGGGCCTTCCAGATTTTGAAGTACTTTTGGCTATTTACTTTTCACTTTTTATACCACAAATTATATATCTACGTGTTCACTATATTACAAGGAATATAAAAAAGTATAATACTTTTATTTTTAGTCCAGGCACAAATATAAAATTCTATAAAAAATACGGAGCACCTTCATAAAACGACACGTGGAACGCCGAAAGTTGAGAGTGATTTCTTTTTTTTTTTTCTAAGAAACATTGCCAGGTTATGGTTTAAAATAAAAGAGCATATCTTTGTCTTTGATACTATTATCTATTGCATAGTGTCTTTGGTTTTGTTTAAAACGAAAAAATAGTTTTTTCATAGGTACACAATTTTACATAATTCTGATCTAATTAGTGCTCTTCTGGAGCGAACGTAAGGTAAGTATTGTACGATTTAAAGTGCGCACCGCTTGGCGAACGGGTTCACTAGTTTTCGCTATATTTTAATATCAAATATAGTATTTTGAGGCTATTTATTTTTATTATTAAAAAACATTAAAATATTTTATTTTTAGAGGAATTTTTTAGGGGTTTTGAGTCTTTATTAACAGTCAAGTCAGCCTTTATTAAATATTGGTAAATTTGCCTACTACATATTTTTTAGAATTATGGTACATACTCGTATAGTATTAGGATATAGTAGTAGGTCTAGCTTTAGGATATAGTGTAGCTTTTATAGTTTTGTTCGTTAGGCTTCGATTTTTTTTTAATAATATATTATATATTGTTTTCCGTCAAGTGCTGAGCTAGAATGAGTGGTTCTGTACGACATAGTCACTTTAAGATAGTATTAATTTAAAACTTACTTACTTAAAAAGCTTTATAATGATTGATAGCTTTATATTGATGATATGAATGACTGGTTGCAATCAACAACTCCGATCGAGTGCTGTTGAGTTTAAGAATATGCATTAAAACGCGTTAGACATTCATTCTGAATGGTCATTTGGGTGATCCAGTTACTGTCACATAAGAGCATGTGTTTGTCATTTTTCCTGAATTTCTATTACAACTTCTTCTTCTTTCTTTACTGTATATCAAGAGTCCACTGCTTAACTTAGGCCTCTCCCAGAGATTGCTTCATACATTTAATTTTTTTTGTTTAGTTTAAATAATAAAATATATAAAAATATAATATGTATAAAAATAGAATTTTAGTTCATACGACCGCCATTTTTTATTATTTTGGATTGTTATCAGGAAGATGTCACTGCTCATCTCCTGTCATTTCACACAAAACAAAAGGGATGATATGAGGAAGTGGATTAATTTGCATCGCCAATTCGTAAGAAGCGGCGATTCTACATTCACGTGGGCACCAAACAGCGAATATTACCCGATTTCCTGCTGGTCTTTTCTACCAGCAACAAGTGAATTGAAGGTTAATACTCATATACGTTAGTATATAAATAAAATTGATGTGTATGTGTGTAATAATCGAAATGCCTGCCTTTTTTGAGCTGAAGGGGTTATTTGTATTTTGAAAATTGTTGTCTGTCTGTCGGTCAGTCTGCCTGTCTGCCTATTTGTGCCAATTTTCGGGATGGCTTAACTGATTGTGACGAAACTTCACAAACTGATAAAAAGCAATAAGCGGAGTGGTCTGGGCTATATATTTTCTAAAAAACTTCCATAGTTTTTTTTAAATTTCGAAAAATGGAAAAAATAAATATTTTTAATACAGTTGCTCAAAAAGTGGCGTATTGCAGGGACGTATAGCGTTCGGGATGTGGGCTATTACATACTCAAGCTTTTAATTTACCTTTTTCGAACTCGTGCGTTCTCTTACCCAACTGTCAAATTAATGTCTATTAAAAAGAAAAAACCAACCACGAAGTTTTTACTAAAAAAAATTCATAGAAGTTTTTATGATTCTCGCAAATATTTCTAAAAAGAAGCTACTAATTTGTTTCAATATCAGATTTAATGCTTTGATTCAATGAGTTAGGTTAGGTTTCATTTCATTTCATCTCATTAAATTTTATTTTCAATTCATATCAATAAAATAATTCTACTAAAGACATGGCTGTATGGGTATAGTTCCCTTTGCCTACCCAGAATGGGTGAAGAAAACAAAAAAAATCTCTGCTAATATTCTTTTACGGTTGGCGCTATTTTCCAAAAATGTTCTTTGCGAGTTTAGTTGTTTGTTGCACAAAATGAGTAATTTCAACGATATTTTATTTGAATTAACACTATCGGAACTCAGTATAATCGCACAAATAGCTTCGGAGAACAATTTACCGGAAAAGTCAAAAAGTCTCTACATATCTATATACGACGAATTTATTGCTAGGAGAGAAGAGAAAAAAGCAAATAGTTCTTCAGAAAATGTTATGTTGGCATACTTTCTACTACCGAACTTTCAGCAAAATTAAAACCTTCTACGTTATGGTCGAGGTTTTCAATGATAAAAAGCATGCTGAAAATAAGGAACAACGTGAATATAAGTGAATACCCAAAACTAAATGCTTTCTTAAAACGACAATCAGACAGTTTTACAACTAAAAAGTCGAAAATATTAACATCGAATGAAGTGGAAATGTTTTTTAAAGGAACCTCCCGATGATCGTTATTTAGCCACAAAGGTAATTTATTAATAAATACTTACATTTTTCTTTAGTATTTAGTTTACGAAATTGCAAAATACAGTAAATATATTATTTAAAAAAATATTAATCAAATCCCTTTTTTGTAGGTTGCACTGGTTTTTGGCGTTATGGAGCTTGCCGCAGAGAGGAGTTAGCCAATATTACTTCAAAAGATATTGAAGCAAATAGAAAAATGCTACTAATCAAGATTCCGAATACAAAAAATAAGATACCAAGAAGCTTTGTTGTTTAAGGAGATTTTCTTAGAATAGTGCAAAAATATATGAATCAGCGGTCCCGAAAAGCAAAAACCGACCGTTTTGTCCAAAATTATCAAAAAGGGAAGTTCAAGCTCAAGCAATTGGGATAAACAAATTTGGTAATATACCAAAAGAAATAGCTACGTTTCTTAGTCTGCCGGATGCTGAGTATTATACTGAGCACAGCTTCAGGAGGACCTCTGCTACATTATTGGCAGATTTAGAAGCCAATTTGACGTCCTTAAAGCGACTAGGAGGTTGGAAATTAGACAAAGTTGCAGAAGGCTATATCGCTGATTAATTAAACAACAAACTAGAAACTGGGAAAAAAATTACACAATCCTTTAATTTAAAGTCCAGTCCGTCTCCTTCACGTGACAATACTGAAGAGAACGTTCGTCCATCTACTTTCGTTGATAATGATAATTCATCAGATCCAATTCCGTCAACTAGCAAATGCCATTGTATAACAACTTTGACAAATATACAATATACATGAACAATCGTACGAAATTAATAATAGTTTACCTTAAACAGTAAATATGCAACCTAAAACTTACCCAGTTAGTATAAAAAACTGTACCAATTTCAATGTATATGTGAATCATAACTTTTATAAAAAATAAATGATTAGTTAGTTAAGTTTATTATGTTTTATTAAATTTCTTCATTTTTTCGCGACTGTATTAAAAATAGTTTTTCAGTACACACGTGCGGAACCGTCATTGCAACTTGTTCCGACTGTCAACCCTCACCTTCGGCTGCGCCTCGGCTCGGGTAGACTTTGTCGGAACTCTTTGCAATGACAGGCTTTCCGCACTCGTAATGAAATATACTATTAATGATTATCTTAAATCTAAATAAGAGCACCATAATAAATCCCACCAGGCAAAGCATGGGCGAGTCGCTAGTAGTAAATAAAGTTTGTGTTAAACACAGGTTCTGTGAGATTAATACAATCATTTAAATAAACACTCAAGTCGCGTAATTAAAACACCTATAAAGCCTCGAACACTACTCATATAATAAGATCGAAAGGTTAGCAAATACACAAGGACAAATACCATATGAATATACAAAAAAATGTCTGCACGACTGTTGACATTAGTTAGTGAACTTCTTGCCGAGCTGCTTCTTATCATGACGAGGGACTTATTGTTCACTATGAATGATTGAGTACTTTGGCTACATATTACGCCGAAACGCCGATAGCTTGGATAATTTATAATAAATAGCAAAGTCGAAGACAAAATATCACGAGGACAAAATAAAAAGGTTGGTTTTGATTAAATCGCGTTAACATATGCATATATCAACATGCTAATGAACGCGGTAATTCATCAAACTGCGGACTGAACGAAATACTGGATCTTGGTCGGGTGCGCTGAGAAATCACGATCCTCAGCCAGGGGTTATAATTAGAGAGGTAGATTTTTATCTTCCTAGTTACAATTGAGATGCAGTCAACAATAGGTTGGCATGTAAATAGTGACTGAACATCAAAACTGACCATAGTTTCATTGTCAGCGAGATGTAGGTCTTTTATCTCACTCACAAAATGGTATGAATCCTTTGTGTGTTCTCTGGTATGTCCTCTCAGTGGTGATAGTATTTTTGCTAAGTATTGTGCCAGCTTATAAGTTGGTGAATCGATCTGACTGACTATGAGACGTAGTGGAGCGTTTGGTTTGTGTATCTTCGGTAACCCATACAACCTCGGCGGTTTGGGACATAGTGGTATTAGCGAACTCACGTCGAGATTTAATTTTTCGGAGTATTTTTTTATAAGCTCATTTTGCGTAAATCGGACCAAAAATTAATATTCAAAAACTGAAGGTAGCCGCACTAACTATGATATTGGAACGTCAAACATCTCAGTCCCCCCGTGACCGAAACGTCGGGATAAAAATAAATTAAAGTTGAATTAAACGCCATAAAATCCGTAAATAATAGTTTTATTCAACAAGAAATACATTCAATTTAAATGAACATCGAAAAGTGTCTTCGATCGATGCTTCTACTCAGAAGCGGAAAAAATTTAAGCCAATAGTTGAATCAATGAATAGTATGTATATTAATGTTATGTATAGTAATGTAGCTCGAGACATTTTTTCTTTGAACTTTAGTTCTCGAGTTTGAGTTAAATGAAATATTTTGTTTGCTCAACTGTGTGAATTGAATAATATAAGAATTTAAAAAAATATTTAACTCATTTTGAAATTAAGGTAATGGAATGTTAATGATTAAAGGACAATCCATTCGCTATGCAGACATATATCTGCAGCACGAATATGACGACTCGAAAGACCATGCTTGCACTTGATACCAGCGTTAATTAGCAGCATAATGTTGTTATGTTTCGGTAATTTTAAGGAGGCATTCCACCTGAGCAGGGTGACAATGCTTAATCTGCCGCATTTTCTTTGTAGAGGATACACGTAGATGTCTATGAGCAACACTTTCCGCGTACTATCGGGTTCACTCTGTGCTCGTTCTTCACCCTTACTTTTTTTATAAAAAACAGAAGTTTCACTTATAATCGAATATCTTTTTCTTCTTTTTCAGTCCATAAAGGCCCACTGTTGGAGATGGGCCTCTCAAGTTATAACAAATATTTGCCTAAATAATCACGCTTGAGGTATTCCGTTGTTGTGAATGGGTTTGTGGCTAGTGTATCTTAAGGGCTTGTGCAGGGAGGAAAATGAAGTAACGGTTCACATACGTTGTAGCTGATTTATTTTCTACATCGGAGATGCGTGTTCACATGATACACTTAGAAAGGAACTGCCTACTGCACTCTAGCTAACCGACTTACAGACTGCCGTCCCACTGGCGACGGTCGTTATCGTATTTACAGTCGTTATAGTATATACGGGCGATGTATGTGTGTGCTGTGTCAGCGGCACCCACACCGTCTAGCACTTTTGACGGTGCTGCCCGTCGCCAGTGTCAATATTTTACATCTGTGTAAACCAGATGGCTATACCGTTATCTATCATAAGCAATATGATCTTAAGATTTAAACGGGTATTTTCGAAAGTCGCTCCTTACCACACCCACAGAATTAAATACGGTGGTTTTTAATTTAGTAGGTTGTTATGATTTTGTTACTGCGCCAACGTGGCTAATATTGCTATTCAAATATTAACGTAAAGAATTTTAAGAAAAAAATTTGTAGTTTTTGATGCTGTGTAATATTACAGAGCCGATTTCCCATCTTATACCGTAGGATATTTATATAGTTGACTAGTTAGTGTGAAAAACTAATGTTGTAGGTACCATACAACAACAATACATCCATAAAACATAGACTAACTTATTATAAAGCTGTTTGTTGTGACTATTGTAGTCATCTCACACTTTACTACTAAAATAAATGAAGTTACAAATTTTTATAGTTGAAAAATAATACACAATTTGCAATTAAAAGAACATAGGCACATATGAGCAAAATTATAACGTCGCGTGAGAACAATTTATGCAATGGAAATTCATACCTAAACTCACAGCAATTAATCGATAGCAAAACAATATTCAATATTAATCCCAACCAAAAGGTTACGATAAAAGGTGTATCTTTTCATCTGATTCGCGATAGTGTTACTCGTAAAACTAATTTTGCACAGATTAAAACAAATTATTATATGGTCTTCGTTGCCCAAGCCTATCTTCGAATTACTTGATACTATTTTTTATTTTACGCCTATGAAAATACAGTCAAGAACACAATGATTCAAATATCTAGTTCTAGATCTCTCACTCGTCACGTCGTCGTCCTTAAAGTTCCGCGTTTTATTGTAGTCTTTGGTTCCGCATTCGCTCACAAACTTTAGTAAAGCCGAAAACCGTTGATAGTTGTAAGTAACAGCAACCATTTCACTCGAAAGAAACGCAATTCTATTCCATATTGGATAAGTTTCGTCCTTTAAGCCGTCTTCAAACGAGTTGCAGCGACGATCGTTTTCGGCAACCGCCTTCGTCGTCGGGAAAACGGTTGCGTTTCGTTCGTCAAAAGTTTGACAACGACCCACCACTATTGTGTAATAGGCTCTCCGTGAAACTCTTAATAATATTCTCCAGTTTTATTCCTGTCATTAGCTTTTAAAAGTAACCTAGTAGTTATTTTTAAGCTCACTAATTTGAGAATGGACACATTTCGGAGTGGTCGTACTATGGTAAGGGCGCACCTAACTATTTAAATCTTTGCTCATGAATACGTTTTCATACGAAAATGATATTGATGGAAATATATAATATGAACCTTCTGTGAGAATATCTATTTCCTTAAAATTCTCTCGAAGGGATTCGCGCAGTTTTTAATTATAAATTGCACGTATTTTCTTAATATTCGCCGTTTTAGCCTACAGCAAGATTCCATAATACATAACACTATGAAAATTAGCAAAATATACAATATTTGCTATTTCAATTTAAGTTAAAATATTGTTACATTAATTTAAGTTACAATGAAATCACATGTTGTTTTGTACTGTATAATATTGTTATTTTTTCCTTGAAATTTTCATATTCATCAGGTGACAACCCTATCAAAATAGGTATACATTTTCAACGTTGTTAGGAAACTTCATCTCTGGTCCTTACTCCTTACTCTATGGCCGAGTGCTTATAGAGACTTTTACGTGGATCTTACGACTTTTAGGTGGCAAACGCACTTTAAGGTACGTATTTACTACTTATTTACCTAAAGTGCCTTTGAAATGAAATGAAATGAATGACTTTTATTCAATATAGATTAGTGCATAATACTTATTGAAAGTCATTTTTTATTTATCATAGTGCGTGTAGTATTTCCTATGACAATTTTCCTTCTTGCTTTTATTCTACTTCCATTATCTTATTTTACTAAAATAAAATAATGTTCTAAAGTGCCTACCTTATAACCTATCTGTGAGATCTTAACTAGCATGTCTGGGAAATGTTACAACTTAAAGCTTTGAGAAATTACCTACGAAAGTTGACAAGGGAACAACAACTTTACGCATACTTGCACAGAACATGGAACTTCATACTAATATATTCAATATTAATGACCCAATTAAAAAGTTATGATAATAGGTGTATCTTTTCATCTGATTCGCGATAGTGTTACTCTTAAAACTAATTTTCTACAGATTTTCATAAATTATTATGTGGTCGTCATTTTAATTATTCATTGCTTGCATTTGTACAAACTCCCGATTATTAAGTTCCTTGATATATATAAAATATAAATAGTTACCAATTTCACTCACGTCTCAAGTACTTACCCGACTTTGCCGGAATACACATTCTACTCCTCGCTATCTAAAGGAAAAGCTTAATTTTGTTGGGTTTCCAGGGGAACCTCTACGCTCATCAAGAAAATTTTAAGGGTACCAACACACAATACATCATTTTTTTAATAAATCTTTTACTGTCCAATCTATTAAACTCTGGAATGCCCTACCTTTGTATATACAAAAGTGAAGCACAAGCTATTGTAATCTTAAGCTACTACTAAAAGAGCATTACATGTGTCAATCGTTTGGACACCGTTAGGTTAAATTATGTCTTTATGTGTTTATTTATTTATTATATTTATCGGCTTTATATTATTGTTTGAGGAATTTTGTGATTTATGTTTATATTTTGGGTAGATATATAAGTTTTTATATATTTATATGTTTGTTATTATATAATATGTATGTATATTTTTATATTATATTTTTTACTTTATCTTATATTATGTATTAGTAATTTATATTATTTCATGTATTAGATATTTTTATGTTTTTTACATGCATGTATAGTTGTTATGTTATACATATTTAAATTATATTGCAACATCTATCTAGTATTTTTATTCGTTTTTATTCCTTTACACGTTTGGTTACCTAAAGAGATCGCTATGTAGCGATAAGGCCGCCAAATTGTACATATAATCTGTACTTTATTATGTTATTTTTATATTTGTTTTGTGGTGTATATGTATATATTTGTATTCTAATTGGCATAAAAAGCATTTTGAATGTCACTTGCGTGAAAACTGGCGGATAATGGTGTTATGAACGGTGAACTGATTGGAAAGAATAAGTAAATCTATATCAATCGCCCTTTTTTATGATCCGCGTAACTATTACCTGTGATATAAAGTACAAAAAATTTACATTATGCAGTGAATTCATCGATATACCTTGTTTAACTTAAAGTCAATAGCAAGAATTGTACATTTACGGGCTAAAATAGATAAGATAAATAAAGATTTTTGTGTGCGTGTGTTCGTATCAAGAAGTTAAGCATGATTTTTTCGTCACTTGAAAAGTACACAGCGCTCCGTCATCTTCGTTTTTTTTATTTATTAAAATGCTTTTGATTAAAATATTACGAACGCTCTTGTACATTGAAAGTTCTAAAAATAAGCTTGTTTTAAAACCTTACTTCTAAATAATTTCCTCGTTTGTTTAATTTTTTTTAAGATAAAATGCTTGACTAGTTGTAAAAATCTGATAGTGATTTTTAAAAATATGATTAGAGCTACAGTTCTGAATCTAAAGAAATTTTGGAGGAACCAGATCTTGACGCAATACCAATACCATCATCACCAGTACTCTGAGGATGTTATTTTAAGGCAGAGATGAAAGTGAAGCGTCACAAGATTAGAATGCGCAGAAGAGAGAGGTACGTAAGTTTTCAATGACTCATTCAATACAAAGTTACCTACAACAGGTCAGGTCCCAGGTCCGAGCCTAGAGTGGAGAGAGTGGAGACGGCCGAAAAGGATACAAGGACGTCCGCTGTAGCCAATCGCTCTCTTGAAATGCAGTCTCAACACAAAGGTTAGCGCCCTCGAAGCCGCAGACCAAGAAGCAATAAGAAACCCACCCCGGTAAGTGCCTCTTTAAATTATCTTGAGCTGTTCTTTTGGTTTTTTTTTTCTTTACTGTGCCCTTCTTTCCTAACAGCTCATATTTATCCCGTATTAAGGCACCGGCTAGATAATAGGTCCTTACAAATGAAATTGGCGTTTTGTCGTACTGATCACTTTGATCTGAAAAATCTCCTCTTTGGTTAAGAATTCCAAATTTAAATTTATAAATTTATTTAGCTGGTACATTTGACTTTTGAAAACAGTCATTCATTTGTTTTTTCCTCATTACTTTTTCTTTAGCGTCGCTTATTACCGCATAATCGAAAACATGAAATATCGGTATATTTACGAGTACGAGTTCTACCGTGGCCCCAGTGCTGCAGAAACAGCTCGAAGGATTAATGGTGTGTACGGCGCTGGTGTCGTAAAAAAAAGCTCGGTACGTTTTTGATTTCAACGTTTTCGTTCTGGTAATTTAGAGCTTCAGAACCAACCCCGTGGACGGCTGGAGACCAAAGTAGAAAATGAAGAATTAAAGGCTATTTTGGAAGCCAATCCTAAATAGATTAAGTAATAGCAAGTGCATTTCCCAAAGTATGCCACGTGCTACATCAGCCGTCTTGTTTTGATTATAGAGAACTACGCAAATACAGTCCACATATAGTTAATCCCGCATACAAAATTTTGGAGTCAATATTCCTGCAATCGAACCCGGGATCTTATAACTCCACCATTGGCAATTGTTGGCAAGTTTGGAAGGCGGATTGGCAAACGCAGTTTTCTTCTTTTCATACTATGCAGGCACATTATTTATTATATTTAATTTAAAAGAACAACAAATTTATATTTTAATAATCTTTCATCTTATCTTTTTTTCGTAAATTAAGATTTATATGCAGTTTCGTTTAATTAAGTTCTAACAAAGAATTTAAGAGCCGTGGTAGCTCAGTGGTTAACGCTCGCTGTAAATATAACAGAACGCGAGTAACCCTGGTTCGCTCCCCGCCGGCACCAATGAAATTGTTAATTGCAATTTTAAGTGCTGATTTACCACGTGCTCGGCGGTGAAGGAAAACATCGTGAGGAAACCTGCATGTCTGAGGAATAAGAAAAAAAATATTTCGATGACATGTGAAGTTCGTCAACACGCATTTGGGCAGCGCGGCGGACACTTCCTTGCCCTAAACCCTCTCAGAAATTAGGGGAGGCCTGAGCCCAGCAGTGGGACATATATAGGCTGTAACTTTACTTTTTTTCTAAAGAATTTATACAAAGTTTTTGCAAACTATCAAAAAGTTCAGCATAAGCAAACAAACATAAAATCCATTTCGACCGAAACTCAAAACATTTACAAAAGACCTTGGTGTTAGAACATTCCTGTATTATTGTTGACATAGGAGTAAGTAATGTTCTTGTTATAAAATACGAGTGTTTCTTACTTGATATATCACATCGAGACTTAACAAGAAATTCCGGCTGATAAGCGTTATAATCTTATACTTGCGATTGTTATCTCTTGGTGAAAGTTCATCTTCTAACGTCACTAATCTGTAATATTTACGAGTATATATAAAAATCTTCTATCCATTATAGACATGTATGTGATTGAACTCCTTCTAAAGGGCTGGACTGATTTTGATGAAATTTTGTGTATGTGATTAAGTTGATATGAAAATGGTTTCTATTTACAATTGGCCCGCATATGTAGCGCTGTTGTAGAGATACAGCAATCATCCGTGCGAAGACAGGGCGTATTGCTAATAATATTATAAGTACATTTTATTAATTCAAACCCCGTAAATGATAAATATTACTTGGAAGGTTTACAATTGAGCATAGATCTGCCACGTGTCACTATTGCATGTTGTACCCTAAAACGATTGATTAAATGAGCCGCAGTAAGTCATATCTAAGCACTCGATGTAAATTATACAGTACTTCAGCAACAATACAAATATTATATATAATAAGTGCTGATTTACCAAGTGCTCATCGATGAAGAAAAACATCTTGAGAAAACCTGCATGTCGAAGAAATAAAAATATTTCAAACACTTATTACGACCTCCATTTACTTTTAATTGTATTTCTATCAAATTATATTAATAAACATAAAAAAATTAATTAAAGAGATCAATAGAAATATGGTATAAATCAAAACAAATTTGTGGTGGACGAAATCTATACAAATACTGAGCCTCGAGGTAATCTTCACTCGTAAATTAACTTACTTCCTCAATTTTCTCAATTCCAAGTTGGGTGAGTACGTAACGTAAGTAGAAAAAAATCCGAAGAGTGCTTAGGTTGTTAAATTAAATTTGTCGTCATTTCCATTTGAATCATCCGATTTTCCATACCAAAAAAAAATTGTATAATGAGTAAATATAGAAAACAATTATAAACATATTGACGCAATTTAATTATATAACACCGAGTCTACATTTAATCACCTTGACGTATATTGATTAGGTGTACATGTCAAGTATTTGTACCATAAGTATGTACGCCAAATTCATCATTCAGTAGCGGCCCTAGCAAAATTGGGTGCGAGATTGCATAGTACGCCCTTCCAAATTAAAAAAAAACTTAGTGTTGCTATACTATGCAGTTGCTTTTTCGTGATTTTAAGTACGATTAGACCTATCAGATGTCTACAGGTGTATATGCGGGGCAAGCATAGTCGTGTCTGTCGCTCTTGCCATAGCAGTTGTTCTGCTTATTCGCGTTAAAGAAATGTTGCCCATTCCATTCGCAATACTACCAGGCGGTCCCATAATGAACTGGCCTGATATAGTTCAACGCGACATGTCGCTACATGTTGTGTTGCATTAAATAGTACGTTTATCGTGCACTTAATATAAGAAATATGCATCGACATGAAATGCTTAGTCTTAGTTTAACAGGCATTTGAATAACGAGAGTCGCGTATTTTTTCAAAATGTCGAAAACTGAGTATCGAAGTGTCATAAAGTTTCTGTTTAAAGAAGGTTTATCCCCTGCCCAAATAAAAGAACGATTGGATGGCGTGTATAAGGAGTCTGCCCCCTCCTATAGCACAGTGAAAAATTGGGTGAAAGAGTTTCACCTCGGGAGAGAAACCGTCGAAGACTGGCCACGACGGTCGACCTGTGGAAGTACTCACTCCCGAAACGATTGCTCTTATCGAAGAGGAGGTTCTGAGTGACCGGCCGTTTGAAGATTAGAGAAATTGCAGCAAGGCTTGGGCTCTCTAAGAGTACCGTTCATCGCGCGATCCATGAACATCTTCACATGAAAAAAGTGAGTGCAAGATGGGTACCGAAACTTCTTTCAGCGGTACAGAGACTTACAGCGGTCTAGAGAGCTTCGGAGTTTTTGGATCTTTGTGGCAAAAATCCAAAGACTGTTATCGAGCGGCTAGTGACTGGTGATGAAACTATGATCTTGTATTATGATCCATAAAGCAAGCGCGAGTCAATGGAATGGCGTCATAAGGGTGAAAATCCCCCTAGAAAGGCAAAGGTGCAACAATCGACTAAAAAACTGATGTGCACAATGTTTTGGGATTTTCAAGGCATTTTGATGATGGATTTTAAAGAACGTAATACAGTCGTGAACGGCGAATATTATGCTGCTTTAATATATAAATTACGAGACAAGATAAAGGAAAAACGAAGAGGCAAGCTGTCTAAAGGTGTCCTGTTGCTCCATGACAACGCCCCTGTTCATACCGCTGGTGTTTCGATGGATGCAGTTCGTCAATGCGGGTTCACAGAAGTTCAACATCCACCTTACAGTCCAGACATGGCCCCGTCCGACTACTATTTATTTCCAAATTTAAAGCGGGACTTAAGAGGAAGAAAATTTTCAAGCGATGAAGAGTTGCAGGCGGCCGTCTTCAGTCATTTTGAGGATAAAAAATGTGATTATTTTTATAAAGGTTTAGAGATGTTGATTCACAGATGTCAGAAGTGTGTTAGTATTCATGGTGATTATATTGAAAAATAAAATTGGTTTCGTTTCATTTCCTTCATTGGTTCATAGTTAGGCCAATTCATTATGGGACCGCCACGTATGTTGCGCTCGTCAACGCCATTGTGCTTGCCTTGCTGCGGTGACTAGTTGTTCAGACTATTTCTAATAAGAGTTAATAATTTTGCTTGACAACTATTAATTAAACTGTTATTCTGCAGACAGTGTTAAAAAGATAAAAGTATTAACAACAACAATTTTAATGAAAAGCCTAGATGGCCAGCTTTTTATTAGCAATTTTTTAATAATTCGCAATAATTTAACTTCTGGGCAATAAAATTTTCCATGGAAAAGATTCCAAGATACGACAGTCTTTCCTGACACATAATAGAAATCTAGGTAAATTTTTAAATGTTTTATTGAACTAAAACTTCGTTTCCGTTTAGCGACAGTTATAGTACAGGTTATCAGAAAGATACCAAATGCTGTCTACACATTTGGTAAAACTATTCTGCCAATAATTATTTTTAGTAAGTGTGAGTATTTTATGTGGCTCTGTTGATTGAAGAATTTTAAGTAATGGGTTCAAGCTCATAAATTTCTGAACGAATTTACAACTAGACAAATCACATTATGCCCATCTGTTCAACTGATTTGCAAATCAACACAGGCTTTTTGACCTTTCAGGAATAATATTCATTTTGTTAAAAAAGAACACGTATCATAGAATTTTGATAATTTAAGTCAAGTAACAAATGCACTTTTAATTGTATTAATCACATAAATTTTAACAAATCTTTAGGATCAGTTTGTGTCCCACCTACAGCTTCGTACACAAATAATATTTTCTTTCTTGGGGATCAGGCTGGCTTAAAAATTGGATCTATTTGTTATTAGAGCAGATGAAAAGGCTCCGCACATTTTGAAAATTCTGACAAAATTTTTAAACAATACGACACCTTTGGCAAATCCATAGATTCAGGATGCATAGCTTTTTTAGTGCGAGCAGCTATGCAGGTCTAGAAAGACCAGTATCAATGCGATAAAAATATTAATTAATTTGCAACCTTCCGCTAACTAAATGCCCTCCCTCAATTGCGTGCACTGATTCCGTCACACCTAGTCATCACTACTCCCAACACCACTACTCCCGGCACCACTACGTTCAACACCACTATTCCAGGTAAGACACATCATCGACGATAATACGACACGTGTTTCGCCTCAACACGAGGCATCCTCAGGTGATGTAGACTCTACGGCGGCTGACCGCTAAGCTTAGCGCGGCTGACCGCTATTCATGTCTAAGTCAAACGCTTGTACAATTGCATCAAGAAAGAGGCCAGTAAGGGTACTACGATAAACGCACGCTTCGGCATCGGCATCGCAGCGGTCCGACACGAAACATCTAAATTGAAAGCGCTCTAAGTCCTTTTTCCGAAGGGTCACACTTACTGGCTTGTAAGCAACAAAACACTCGTACTTTGACTTCCTAATTAGCGTCAACAAAACGGAATGTTAGTGATAAAAGTGAGTGAATTGGTGACCGGTGCCCGGTGGTAGCGTTTCGGTTGATTCGTTTCGGTGGCACCACTCGCACCGCCCTAGGGCCGCCACTGTATCTCATTACTAACCGTATTGTGTTAATACAAGTCCACACCTAACTATATCATATCATTTCAGCGTATCAGTATAACGTTCTTTTCATGAGACCACTATACATTTTCCTCCGAACCTCTTATCTGTATCATGACCAAACATTGCAAGATTATGTAGTAGCTTGTAGCAATATACCTTACTCTACCTTTGATGATCGGATAAAAAACGTCTTGAAATGTGACGCGATGTATCAGGTGTCGTATCGCATTTACCACGTGCTCGGTGGTGAAGAAAAACATCGTGAGGAAACCTGCATGTCTGAGGAATAAGAGAAAAAATATTTCGAAGACATGTGAAGTTCACCAACACGCGTTGGGGCAGCGTGGCGGACACTTCCTTGCCCTAAAATCCTCTCAGAAATGAGGGGAGGCCTGTGCCCAGCAGTGGGACGTATATGAGCTGTAACTTTACTTTACTTTTACTATTTTATCTCTCTTTGTAATTTCATCATAATTGACAGCTTATATCAGAATAATTTCTATAGTTAACTGGAATTAGCGCAAAAGATAGTTAACATTTTTATGCAATTCTAGGTATTGTAGACATTCATTATACTAGAATTGTGATAAAATTGTGTTGCCACAGCTAGTATCAGAATCCTCGGCGTCGACATATCGAGTGACGTGCATTTTCGTGGTCACTTGGAAGAGAAGGCCAAATTGGCCTCTAAAAAGCTTGGCGTGCTCAGCAGAGCGGGACAGTATTTCATGCTGACACACCGCCTGCAACTTTACAAGGCGCAGGTTAGGCCGCACATGGAATACTGTTATTGAATTTATGAATGATAATAACCCCTAGGAAGGGTGATCACTAGCAAGCTATTTTTAATTTGTTTTGTGCTGTTAATTGTAACATACATCATTGTAAGCTAGATACTGTTTTTATAATCTACATTGAATAAAAAAGTTTCTGTTTCTGATATAAATTAAGTTACTGCTATTGAGCTTGGTACCCGTTTAGATCGCGAATCTTTTATCAGCGACACCGACAAACCCATTTGTATTTGTACCGAATTTGACCTCATTTTCACATTTACGTTTTTCATGGAATATTATATACACGTTACACCAAATCACTTCGTTGGTTTTGCTTTAAAAACATTTTGTAATAGTTAGTAAATTTTCATTCAAATTTCAGCATATTATTGAACACGTTCTGTAACTACTCTGATTGTATTCGGGAAAGGAAGGTAAAAAATAAGCATTTAGAATATATTGGGTTAACGTAATATACCCTATTCAGTGAAACGAGTCATTTAAATGCTACGAGCAAAAAAAATTGACATGTTACTTAAGGGTTCAAACCACTATAACAAATCATTAATATTATACGTGCTCGGTGGTAGGGTAAACACGCCAAGGAAACCTAATTACAAGCTTAAAAATCTTTTTTTCCATAGTCCCAAATCTAAATTACAACACACAAATAATATTAGGCCACTAATACTTATTTTTGTACATATAATATTAAATTATATCAATGAAATCATTTCCACGAATTGTCACATATTTTTCAGATATTTTATTTTTCTTAAGATCGAACGGTGCATTGAATACAAAGTTTATTATAACAATGTTAACTATTTTCGTAGCAATCTAACCTTACTTTAAAGCTCGTATTTAAACTTTTATAAGGTATCTTTCCCTTAGAGTGAGATATGTATTTTTTGTGAAATAAGGGTGACAAACGAGTACACAGTATACTTGAGAGTAAGTGGATGATGTGGCCCACACACATCAAGGCGCTGTTGAACATAGGCCTCCCCCAAGGAATTTCACAAATCATGATTCTGAGCCACCTGCATCTATCGATATCCGGCATACACTTCATCTAGCGGGGGCCTGCCTTACACTTTGCTTACCGGTACAAGGTTGCCACTAGAGTACATTTCTTCCCCATCTGTTGTCGGTTCTTTTGGATATGTGGCCGGCCCATTGCCTTTGTATAGTTAAGAAATGGTTATAATTTTATTTAATATCTTATATCATTCAGACTAATATGACAAGTTCATTTTAAAAAATATATCTTATCCGTATACCATGCGTATAAATAAAAGCAAATAAATCCAGAATCCTTTCAATAGTATGTTTCCTTTTTACTAATAACAGTCGTTACTATTGTACACGACTTTTGAAAAAGCTGAAATGTAGATTGAGTGAAATTGAATACGTCTTCCAAATGAGTTCTCCTTTTTGTGACACACAATATTCTTTTTTGGTTTTAAATCAGTTACAATATTTAATTAATAATAGTCGTGGAATTAGAACGAGTATCGTATTTCTTTGACCTCAATAATAAACAAATATTGCATTATAAGTACAAATTGTATGAATTAAAAGTTAAAGTAAATATACACAGGAAAAAATTACAAATAAATTATATAATTATAATTTTAGTAGATTCAGGATAATTTTTGAGTGTAAAATTAATACAGACGTTGAGAATAAATCCACACGTTTGGAGCGTTCTTATTTCATACAAGAGGGAGCCGTTACGTTTACTTACTTACTTACAATCGATATCAACCTTTTAACTTTGCATTTACATAATTCAGATCGTGCCGCATTTGTAATATTGAAACATTTTCAAATGTTTTAGTGATATATATTAGTTGAATGTTGCTTTAGATTTGAGCTCTGTGAGCCTAGTAGCTCTAGAGACCACTTTTCATTAGATAGGAGGCATTTCATCTTACTCCTTAGGGGTAATGGCGCATCTGCATATTGATTCTTAATCGAGGATATGGATAGATTTCTATGAGTCACAGCATCCACTTACCATCTGGTAGACTGTTTGCTTGGTTGTCACCCTTTTTCTATATAAAAAAATAATTGATCGAGGTCAATTGAGACGAAAGACCGGGTCTTTTGCGGAATAACCATAGTGCATGCGTCAAAATTATTTGAATTAAAGTATCTTAATCAGTTGTTGACGGTTGTGGTATCTATGATTTGTCCCTACTAATCTTTATTTATTAATAAGTTAACCTTATTTATTATTTTTATTTTATTGGTTTATTTTATTAGGAACACCAACAGCTTTAATACGTACAATAAACACGTATTCGCATATGAAGGTTTTCTTTCTATCGAAATCATGTTATCCCATATGATTGATTAAATCATTTAGAATGATTACCCTTATCTTTGTTTTCAGTTTTCAACTTGATTTACTATATTAAAATTCAAGATTAATTGGAAAAGTTTATGTCTGAAAATCAGAGAATTTTACGGAGATCACACTACTACCTCTGAATTGTAGATGAGTCGCTGTAATCGCTACATCTGATGATGAATAAATAATTGCTGTTCCAAACTCTCGCTCCTTATAAATTCATTTGTCTGGTTTGTTTAGTAACGAATGGAATTTTATCTATACTCCACTTTTACACTCTGTACACTATTCGAAAAAACGTCGAATATTGGGAATTAAATATAAATAAATTAAACGCGATTGCAATTATATTGTTTCATTGTTTACAATTAAGATTCAATCTCAATGCAGGTCCCAAGGGAAAGTAAACATACATCTGCCATGGAGCCTCTACCATCTGCCATCTGCTATGAAGCGATTAACTTAATAATGTAGAGCATAATCAATTTTTATGTTTGTTTTTGTTGAGAATAATTACAATTTGCAAAATATAGGGTATATTATAAAGCAATATATGGGCGAGGACTTAAGTAGACTATTTTAGTAGTCCAAATTTTGTGCATCCAAATTGCAACATATGTATGTCATTTTGCGGTCCCTGCAAAATGACATACATATGTGCGCGTGCGTGCATGCTTTCGTGCTTTTGTCCTGTTATATTTATGACTTATGAAGATCGGCTTCTTTAAACGTTGTGTTAACATGATTACCTACACATAAATTCACAATAATATACAAGATTAAGAGGATGATCAGGGAGCTTTTGTGTTGTTCTGCGATGGGTCTTACAGAATCTTATATGCAAGGATAATTTAAAAAAGAGTGCCTTAAATAAATAAGCACAAGTTAAAAAGAGTAGCAAAACCCGCTGTTGTAATAGTAGCGCTTTTGCATCGTAATGCGCTCTCCGTAAATTTCATAGTAGTTGGGTAACTCGGATTCGATTACCACTAAACACACACTGTCACTAAAGAAATTGTTAATTGCATTTTTAAATGCTAATTTACCCTGTGCTCGGTGAATTAGAATATTTCGCTAGGAAACCCGCATGTCTGAGAAATCTAAAAAAAAATATTAACACTTTTTGCCTTAAAAACCCTGTAATAAATTATAGGCCTGTGCGTGTTTAGTTTATTTAGATCAAAAGGAGTTAATTATTGCGATGTTTACGTTATTAGTATCTCAAGAGAGGTTCCTCTGAGTGTCAACATTCATTACACAAGCCTTGTAATTATAATTAGTGGTTTTAGAAAACTAATTGATAAGCCTTAAATTTAATTGAAATAATTATTTTAATATGAAAGTAAGAAACTGGTAAGATTAACACAGTCCATCTTGTGATACGTAGCTGCAAGGTCTTCGAAGCCTTGATGACGAGTCAGAAGACTCACCTACAGACTTACACAGACAGTTATTGGGCACCGGAGCTTTGATTATTCTATAAGTTCGGACTCAAAGTGATGTGAAACTGCTTCCCTTGTGGTGAGCGGGACCAAGACTCCGCGACGCTCGCGTTGTGAAGAGTTTGCTGATCTAAATCGGTAGGAACCATTACCCTGCTAACAGTCGTATTGGCAATGCTGACCGGGGATTCGACATGGAGAGCCATTTCCGCATTCTCTGAGTCCGTAATTGTTCAGAAAAAGGCTGCTAAATTAGGGCTCTGATATTGCTGGTGTTCAGAACGGGGGCCAGTATGCCTAGTTATGTGATCCTCGTGGAGAACGATGTCTCGAAACTATAACACTACGAAGCTGCTGGGGAAGCAAGTACTCGGAACATGTTTCTAGCAAAGAATAGCGATTGATGAGCCCCAGTTGCGTTCCGAAAAGAGTACCCAGGGCCTCTCGTCTAAGCTGTTAAACTTGTTGAACTTTTAACTTGTTTGTTAAGTTAGTTTAAACTACTAGAAGTTTCTCATAAATTTGTTGTTCCCTCGTAAGTAAAGTTAAAGTACTACGTGGCTCTTGCAGCCCATGGATATCTGCAACCAAATTAAAGCCAAGAAGACTGCACATACTGTTCCAGTACTTACGCGTTATATATTTTGTTTGATTGAATCAGTGGCAGGCGTAACGTACCTAAGATAAATGCATAGAGTATAGTACAAATACGATGGCAGCGCGAAGGAACTACGTGATTTTGGAACGATGTTATTTTTTTTTAAAGTCACTGGGACTCTTTAGGTGGCTGATCGCAGTGACTTATCGCCGTGACGAAATTTATTATTCAAATTCAAATTCAAATTGTTTATTGCATGTCACATTTTTAAGATGGTACAATTCTGATAGGTATACATGTAACGCCCCACAGGGGCATAGCAACACTAGAGGGCTAACTATTTTCGTATTATTTAATTTTTAAACATAAATTACAAATTATCATATTATCATCAACATTCAATATTATTTTATATAAATTAATTTAATTTGGAATACAATGTACCTAGTTTAAGTATTACTTTGTCGTTATTTATCGTCAAAAAATTCATTTAAATTATAATAACATTTATTGATAAGAAATATTTTTAATTGTTTATTTAATTGCACAGGATTTCCAGGATTTTTATGGAATTCGGTAAATGGTTATAAATCTTTATTGACATAGCGTGAGGGCTGTTTGAAACTAATTTTAATTTGGAGAAGGGTATCTTAAACTTATATTAATTTCTATTATTTATTTTAGTTTTTTTAATAGGTGAGTAGAGTTTTGGGTGTTTCCTAACGAATTATAAGATTCGAGGATGTAGATAGACGTAAGTGTTAAAATTTTATTTTTAATGAAGTGGGTTTTACATGATTCCATATTGTCCAAATTTATTAATATTCGTAGACACTTCTTTTGTAATATAAATAATTTGTTTACATCACAAGAGTTTCCCCACAAGATGATGCCATAGGAGAGTACGGAATGAGCACGTGCATAGTCAGCCGCAAGGGCAGTCTTAAAATCTGTCACACGTTTAAGGTGTTGCAGAGCATAAATAAATGAGGAAATTTTTTTTGCAACTTTTTGTATATGCTGTTTCCAACTCATATGTGTGTCCAGGTCTATTCCTAACAAAGTGCCAGAGTTAACAGTTTCTAGTTTTGTGTTTTTATAGTTATACGATATTTGTAAACCAGTTTTTTGGTAGGGTTTAAATTGAATAATTTTAGTTTTATTAAGGTTAAGTTGTAAATTATGTAATTGTAGCCAACCAGTAATTTTATCTAATGTATAGTTCAAGTTTGTAGTTAAATCTGTGAAATTAATGCAAGAGATTAAGATGGAGATATTCATTTATCAGATTCATCTCTAACCGGGACCCAGCAATGCACGTAATGCTGCTTAGTGACAAAATAGGCAAGGAGACGGATCTACCCAGTCAAACTTCTAGGCAAAAAAGGCCTAATTCCCATATAGTAAACTCTGCGGACTAAGTTGGAATATATCACAGCCTGTAATTTTACCTCTAAACCAGAATACATGCATTGCTGCTTGGCGGCACAAATAGGTAAAATAATGCCAACCTTTACCTATTTCTACCACGTATAATAAAATTTTATACACAGTAGAGCCATGCTGCAGTTGTATTAGTAGTATAGGTGTAGCACGAATGGGTCTCGATCGCGGAAGTACCACGCTCTCACAAAATACCAGCTTAAAATAGTAGCTTAACACTGCTGTGTTCCGTATGATAAGTGAGTAAATACATACATTTGTGGCGGCGCTGTCGTCGCGCCACAAGCGAAATACACCGAAGCTTAAATCACGCTATCAACATTCCGAATCATAAACAGTATATATAGAACATCTCCGAACTATCACAAGGAGTGTTGGCCGCTCCCCGGGCAGAACACCTTGCCCGGCGGGAGATCTCCCCTTTTCCTTCATCTGCCACAGTGGTGACCCCGACGTGATCTGAAAACGCAACCAACTACCTTCGGAAACTTCAAGCTTCATCATCGTCATAGAATACCCCACCCATACGCTCCCGAGCAGATATCGTCTGCAGTCTTCATATCCTGCAAGCCATCTAGCTTCACAAGGTTCATCGCAGCACTGGAATAATAATGCTTCCTGTTCCTTCAAGCTACTATCTGCGCCATACAGTGTTCGGCACGGCTCTGAGCCTTACTGCTCGCCTCTGCTTTACGGCACTCTCGCAGATTACTTGCCTTCTTCTCGACTCACCGCAGACTACAAAGCAATCTCCTGGCAACTTGCACATTCGTCGACAACTCCGACTGCACTATCGACCTCCGGTCTGAGCAGGGGGTGATGTGGCGGCGCTGTCGTCGCGCCACAAGCGAAATACACCGAAGCTTAAATCACGCTATCAACATTCCGAATCATAAACAGTATATATAGAACATCTCCGAACTATCACAAGGAGTGTTGGCCGCTCCCCGGGCAGAACACCTTGCCCGGCGGGAGATCTCCCCTTTTCCTTCATCGGCCACACATTGCTGCTTGGTGGCAGAAATAGCTAAAAGGATGCCAACCTAGACGGAGTATTAAGGTGAACATGGTATCACCGTGTAGCGGCAGCCTATGAGAGTTAATGGGGTTGGTTTATTATACCGTGGGGGTCGTTAGAGTCAACAGAGGTAAACAAAACAGGAAATGGGCAGCAGCATCTCTCTGTTAACAACTCAAAACCACCACTCCACACCGGCCGGTCATGGCAACTATATCAAATGTTACCTGTATGAGTCATCCTGTGAAGGTAGACTATGTTCAGAGATGGACTTTTGAGAGGCTGTAGTGAATGAATAAATATGATTATCATTTAATAAACAAAATATCAGAAGAAGTTTCTTGGACGTACAGTAAATAATATGGGCCAGACATATAGGTTCTACAAAGGTCCCTAGTGGCAGTCTCATACAACAGCGCAGTGGATGGCAGACCCCTCCCCCCTCCCCCTAGCATTTTATAAGGCTTACTTATGTGGCTTATAGGAGTTTTAGTAATATTTATAGCGATACTAGTAATATTAATAAAAAAGGACAAAAAAAGAAATTTATAAAATTATATCCAAACCCACGCCATTGCTAGAATCAAGAAATCAAGATTCTATAAGCCCAAGGACATCACAACAAGTTAATCTTCGTTCCCTCGTTAACTATGACCCCCTGTGACCATAGGTTTGGTAAAGCGCCCGAAACGTCAGGAATTAAAAAATACATAAAATCCAACACGACAAATCCGTAAAATTAGCTTTATGTAATGTGCATCGTATATTAGATAACTGCGTATTCGCTTAAGTGCAAGAAATCAATATTAGATAGCATGCCAAAAACTTCCAACCTAAAGAAATAAAAAGGGCAACTATAGTACTATATACTATCACATTATTGAGAATATTCTAAGCACATTGAGTTAGAACTTTTTTTTATACGATAGGGTGACAAATGAGCACACAGTCCACCTGATAGTAAGTGGTTGCTGTGGCCCATAGACATCTACATCTAGCCTCGATTACGAATCAAAATCCAGATGCGTTGTCACCCGTGAGGACTAAGACGGAATGCCTCGTTTCCAGTAAAAAGGGTCTCCGGTTCTCTACACTCACCATACGAAACACAGCAGCATTAAGCTACTATTTTACTCTGGTATTCTGTGAGAGCATGGTCCTTACCGGGTCGAGCCGACCCATTCGTGCTACAACTATACCACTAATATAACTGCAGCATGGCTCTACCACGTAAAGTGTGTATGTACAACGTGTATATAAAATATATCGTATATTAGATCACTGCGTGCGTTTCGTTTTTTAAATAATAACTTGTTCAATAATATACTCATATACGACTTTTGCTGCTCGTAATCGTTATTGACTTAACGTAAATTGAAATCATTAAATAAACCCATTTCTCACGTTATTCGTTAAGGAACGGAGATTAGAAATCTCTGCTATGATAAAATACCTATCTTCAAAGTTCAAACACTAAGAGATATCCTCGGTATTCATTGAATTTTGCAGCACAATTTCTTTCATAGAAAAATATGATCTGAAAATATTCGTTCGTTTTCTATGTTAGTAATGAGAGACGTCTTTTAATGTGATTTTCAATCCGTCTGCTCCCTACAACTGAAATGTCAACAGTGGACTTATATGGCCGATAAAGGCAAAGAAGTAGCGATTATGTGAAATTATGAATTTCGATATTAAAAACTTTGATATTCATTTATTTATGAAGTTAAACTAACTATATCTCATAAAAACTATCCGCTGATACGATAGACAGAGAGACGTCCCGTATTTGCAGCCGCGGGTGTCAGTGTCAATAAATTCGCATCCGCGGATGTAAAAAAATCTTTCATTGGTAACAACCCTAGTTCACATCATAATCATCATTACATCCCATAACAAATACACTGCTGAACATATGCCGACGCCAAACGAATGCCACAAAACACGTTCTTCAGCCACCTGTATCCATCGAACTACTGAATCTCTTGCCATGTCGTCAATCCATCTAGTGGGGGGCTGCTTAACACTTCACTTATACCAGTACAAGGCTGCCACTCATTAACCTATCCCTCACGGTTGTCATTTTTTTGAGCTATATGGCTAACCTATAGCCATTTCGATTGTGTTGGTCTAACCTATCAAACTCCAAGCGGTCGGATCCGACCAGGGCGATATTCCGTCAAATTCCAAGCGGTCGGATTCGACCGCGCACACCCACAGCACTTTAAACCATTAAAACTTATATTTAGAGACTACTTTTTCATGAAGAAGTTTGGCATTATAGAATCAATATAAAAATTTTCCATCCTCTAGACTCTAGTGCAATAAAAAGTGAGTTAGTGTATGAATATTTATTTATAATCTACGTTCATTACTTACGCCATTTTCATTTGGATGTTGTTGTGGTGATTTTTCGATTATTCTAGTGTTTTATTAGTTTTTTATTATAAAATTGTTATAAAAGTTTTTGTGTGAATATAATTCATCTTTTTACGTGAATAAGTTCGAGTAATATATAAAAATAATTGTGATTTTCACGCTGCCGTCATCCGCTTGGTATGTTTTTTTTTATCAAAATACATTAAAATCTTTTTGTAATGAAGTAAATCCTTACTTTTATTTAGACCACAGGATAGAAAATTTTGTATAGATTTTATACTGCCACACTTTTTCGTAGAAAAGTAGTCTCTAAATATAAGTTTTAATGGTTTAAAGTGCTGTGGGTGGGTGCGGTCGCATGCGACCGCTCAGGATTTGACGGACTCATGCACTGCATGGGATTTTTATGGGAATTGAAAGGCTAAGTCGACTACTCTTATTCTACTGTAGATATCCTAATCGTGCATAAGATCCGTGTTGTAAAATAAATCCCGCAGCCATTCCAGGTTTGATTAAACGCTATAATTTGTTCGTTAAGCTCAGTTCGCTTCTTTACGAAATTGAAATAATAAGCGAACTAAAAGTCCGTGGTGATGCTGGTTCAATGTTAATAAAATATATGTAATTCATTAAAGTAGATAACGTGATGTCTTGCAAGAATTTATCACACCATTGTTCCGTGGGTGTCGTAAAGAATAACTTTTACCGACTGATGTTTTCTAAGCTTTTTTCTTTTTTATAAAAGAAAAAAAGAGCGTCACTAATAATCCCATTTAAGTACGGTTGTGCTATCCACCGTCATAATGTATGCGAACTCATTCCGAACCAAGCCAACGGGTTACCCTAGAAATAAATTAGTTAAATATTATATTTGAAAATCTTCGCCAGTAAAAAGCGTTTAAGGGCGACTAGTGTGATTTGAGATTAAGATGGATCAATCTAAATATGATAGAACTCGTTTAATTCAAGCTCTACTTGCATAATTAGATTAGACGATTATTGTATACGCTATACACATTTTAAGATATTATTTGTTAGGAACCGTTGATCACGCTAGTAAATTTTTCCATTTAGATAATTTTGGTTTGTTCATCGTACATTTCTCAGTGTTGGAAATTTTTCTAAATGAGGTTTTTGATGATAAAAGTATGGACTGGCAATTTCAAAGTGACTTATATTTTTGAAAATTTTTAAGATATACAACAAAATCAAATTTGATAATTTTCCTTACTTTTTTCTTTAAAATACTATGAATCAATTATTCAAATTCTTATCATCAATACAGAAAAATATTATGGCATCTGATACATGAAAGTATAACTATCAAGTTAAAAAAAGATGTAAAATACCAAGACTGGCGGCGGGAAGCAGTGTCAAAGGTACGAGATGTCTGGAACGATCGTCACCCTATCCGCCTGCCGAGCGTGACGATTAACGCAAACTCTTCATACAATTGAAGGGGCCGTATATTTGGACTTTACGGGCTGATGCAGAAGAAGAAGATAGTCTTATATTGACGTCTCTCATTTCTTCGTTAAATAAAACGAAAATATATTAAATCGATAAAATGAAAAGAAAACCTAAACGCCAAATAATGGGTGAGAGATATATTTTTGAAAAGGTACTTCTAAGAAGACCTCAAAATGAAATGTATTTACTTCCCAATGCACTCTCTAAAATTAATCCCTCAAATTTTCAACTTCACGTACATAATTAGGCAACTACATTTTATAAAAAAATATACATACAAATGCTAAATAGTAATCATCTAGGTGAAAATAGAATTTATATCTAGATAAAAAATATAATTTAGAATAATTACACATTTTAAAATAGTGTTACGAGCTTATATCAGTTGTTTCAAGTGCTGGCCTGTTAAGTAACAATAATAGTTATAATAATAAAGAAAATCTCTAAAATATTCTATGTAGAAGTGTCCCATTTTACTAATGTAACATAAAACTAAAAATAACAAATGAAATTTTTAATCTTTTTTTTTTAATTTTTACACAGCTTTTTATCATATTCCTGCATTGTCATCCGAATTTAAGCTATATTAAAAGTTTCTAGTTTCCAGCTCATCGGGATTTAGTTCAAATTTAATTAATAAATTGCATTCGGAACAATAGACAAACAAGAAAGTGACTTAATATAAACGTGGTAACATGATGTATTTCATATGACCAAAATGGGAAGATGAGTAATTTTTATTTAAACTTTCTATACAATTTCAATCATATTGGAAGATTTTTTAATGCTCCTTGCATTAAAAAAAATTTCAATTGAAAAATGTATAACAACTTCGTGAATAAAATACATTTCCTAAGAAACGATTACGATTCAAGAAGAACCGATGAAATATGACGAATGAATAAGAAAGTCTGCCTTTAGAAACAGATAATGAGCATAATAAAGAAAAAGTTCTAGGGGTTTGAAAGTTACGGTTTCATGAAGAGAAATGATTGTTAATATTTTAATTTATATACTCGTATCATTAAAATGTTTCATAGATTTATATCTATAATACACATTGAAGAATACGCTTTAAGAAATAAGTAAATCAATATTTTTCTAGATTTTTCATACCACTTTAGCCTAGCTTTATAGCCTAGAAGACAGCCACGTACGCGTGGTTACATGGAGAACCACATCATGTTACTGATTTTCGGGTCTGCAGGTACTGTACTCATAGATAAAATTAAAATAAAATACAACTCATGTCCAGCATAGTCTTTCCAAAATTAAAGACATACACCAATGCCTGTAGTATAAAC
This sequence comes from Parnassius apollo, assembly GCA_907164705.1. Classification (NCBI taxonomy): domain Eukaryota; kingdom Metazoa; phylum Arthropoda; class Insecta; order Lepidoptera; family Papilionidae; genus Parnassius; species Parnassius apollo. The sequence continues at coordinate 4,980,272 of CAJQZP010000693.1, forward strand.
TAATTCATTTCAGGATTTACCCGTTAGAAGGTTGTATTAATTTTTTGTAATAATTGACAGAAAGTAGCATATTCCTTGAGTGAGGTCATTCAGCAAGGAGCTGACGTCGCCAGAGTTTCTACGAATATTATGAATTATGAATTTAGATATTTTATGTCATAATAATACCAAATTCTTATCCTTCATGCTAATATCTTAGCACCTTCCCTTTTGTTCATGAAATATTCAAGTCTGAAGAGACTTGAATGACTTCCATGACCACAACACCGCTAAATAAAAACCAATAACATTAGAAGCATTCAACACTTTCATGTTTAATGTTACGCTTTTAATTTAATTAGTTTTCTATTCACAACGGTAAAAAAGTTGTCCCATTGTGTCCTTTTATCGTCTAGAAAGAACTATCGTTCACCCTTAGGGCAAATAAATTGCCTCTTTTGACCTCTGAGAGAACCCGAGCTACAAAGTGCTTTTTTAATATGTTTTATCAAGCTCCTGTGGTCGCAACTAACATAGGTGTGTATACTTCGTTGTATACTGTATAGGTTAGCTAAGCCCTCTCTTCATTCTAATGTTAGATTTATTGACAGTGCCTCTAAAACTTGGACTTATACTATGCAGACAAACAAACCTATAAAAGATTTCATACCTATACCAAATGATGTAACAGTTTTCCCAAATTGAAAGAATTACATCCACGAACGAACGAAGTTAAATCCATATGATTGTTCTATTAGCAATTGATTTCGAGTGTTGATTAATTATAAAAACGATAATTTTACATTGTTATTATTTTTAATTGCTTATAACACCCAAGTTTTGTTTGTCTCATATAAGAAAGAAACGTATAATTAAATTGAACTCTACATACATAAACAATATATAGGATACGTAATAACGTCGACTTCATAGAGTCAGTAATTCATTCATGAGTCAATGTATAAGCTGTTACAACACAGTTCTAGAAAATATACATAGTATATCTATTACCAAGTTTAAATATTTTATACAAAAACTGTATAAAAGAAATATTATAATATAAATGAATCTAAGTTATTTCTTAAAAAAGTTTTGTAAATAGTTTGTACAACGTGTGTTTTTATTGTATAGTCATTGAAGAAAAACCCCCGTTAGAAAAATAATTTTTTGTCTCTGAATACATGTCGTAAATAACTTTAAAAAACTTTTTTGAACTGTCGCACTGACTCGATTTTTATTGAATCACAGTGCACTGTATAGATAAATTGATGAGTGAGCAATTTATTTGTGTTTTGTCATTTAAGTAGCCACAACACACACACAACAACACCACAACACAACACAGGGCAATTCCGTTCCAAGTTCTTGCTTATATTTGTGATAATTTGGGTCACATTATAAAACCGTCGAAGTGAAATATCTAAGTATTGGTATTAATTACCATTACGATAAATAGACTTACAACATCTATGGGCGGTATTCAGAACCCACTAGATATGAAAAGAAAAAGTTTTGATAATTCCTTCAGCCGAACATGACTCCTCAATTAACCTCGTAACTTTGATCGCTTAAGCTTGATTTAGAAAAGAGGAGGAAGCTCTAGAACAAGAAACTTACTGTTACAGCATATCAAAAGTTCACTGCCGAACATTCCTAAGTATCAGCCTCACCATAGATTACCTTATAGGGTCGGAATAATTTCCATAGTTGTGATACTTGGGTAAAATATGCTGGCAACCGCCGTTTATATTTTTAGTTGTTATTAAAAAACTATACTGCCCATCTCTTGGGTTAGTTAAGAACTATGAACTTACCTCGTATTAAATGATATCGAATAAAAAATCTCGTACTGAATGGTATAGTATCAGCATTTATGTGAAATTAACAAGAAGACCTGATTTATACATATTTAAGAGCCAAAGGTACGTTTTACGAAATAACCCAGGCTGATTATTTATATTAGTAATTAATGTTTCTGGCATATATCGGGAGAGTAAAATAAATTGATAAAACATAATGTAATAACAAAGTAAACATTCGTTCGTTATGGGAATTGTAAGGGGGTCATGGTACTTTTGACTAGGTGGTAGGACTTATTTTCTGTGTAGGAGCCCGTCTAGCCAAATACCACCCTCTAACTTAATGCTGTCGTCAAATAACAGTACTTAAACTGATGTGTTATTTCATCGGAAGGCCAGTATTACACAGGTCCTCAGAGGTGAGCTCGCATCATAGCCTTTTGTGTTTGAAGTTGCAGGTATCCATGGCCTGCAGTGGTTACTTAGCATCACGTGGACTGTTAATCCGTTTGCCACTTCAGTGTTTTAAAGAAAGGTAGTATTATAAAAAAGCGAACAATTACAGAAAAGTTTAAATAATTTAATATGTCCAAATAAATATTATTGATGTGACTGTTTGTATTATCAAAATACAAACCTTTTTTTTTACTTAATGCATATGAAAGTACGTACGGTACTTAAAACATAAAATTATTTTTGTCAGTCTGTTCCGTATAATCTCCGAAATGGCTAAATCAATTTTGACGGGAGTTTCACGGGCAGATAGCTGATGTTATAAGGAATAACTTGAGCTACTTTTCTTTAGAAATAGAATTAGTTGAATTAGGGTTAATATAATCGGAAATAAAAATAACTCATATTAAATATAACTTATGTTACGAGGGGCATACTGAAATGATCGGGAATAAGAAAAACCACATACACGGTATAGCTAAATTATATTTTATTGTTTTTCAAAGTATTCTCCGTTCAACTTAATGCACTTTTCCATTTGTGCAAACCAATCATTAAAACAGTAATTCCAGTCAGAAGTTGATGTTGCAAAATGCATGACGCTTCCACAGCTGCTTCGGGGTCTTCAAACCGTTGACCGCGTAATAAATCTTTCATTTTAGGGAATGTAAAGAAATCGTTTGGGCTTAGGTAAGGACTGTACGGAGGATGGCTCATCAGCTCAACATTTATCTGCTTCAAAAATCATTTGTCTTCCGAGACGTATGGGAGCTCGCATTATCGTGATGTAAGATGATGAGACGTTTCGGGTTATTTTTTCGGAGTTCGGTTATCATTTCTGGCAAATAAACCTCGTAAATGCGATAAAATACGTAAAAAATTGTTTTAATTGTAGCATTCAATGTGTAGTGTTCGCGTAATTAGAATAAATCATTATTTACCACAGTTGTCTCCTACGACATCCACTGGACGAAATGAGGTGAATATCTTAACGCTGCTACAACGCAGCAATAGTAAATGTTACCAAACCTTTTTATATCAGCATTTTAATAAACGGAGGGTCTAAATACACTCCACCGTAGTAACGTCTGGTGGAAATGGAAGAGAAAATTAATTCTGACTCGAGACACGTACTCTGTATAGAATTCTAAGCGATATGAGTTACATTTTAGTTTGGTTTAACAGTTTCTGAGTCTAGTAATTTAAACAAACTGGCTCGCGGGTATGTAGTTTAAAAACTGTTGCATAATTTTGTCAGTGCTATATTTTTAATATATTTTTTTATATTTGGTGTACCTTATGCTTAACCTCCGGTGAAGTCAGTGCGCTTACTCGTGATTCATAAATTCTTCTTTCACCACTTATATAGGTCTCAACAATTAGACATAACGGCCTTTGCGATAATGAGCCGATTACCACAATTTCCAATATATATATATATATATGTGAGCACCGAGTTGATAAATTGCAGTGCACCATCTGCACAATATGTCGAATGAGAAATAACTTATACCTAGAAGTTGTAGTCGCGATGTAAGAATATCCACTATCCCATATCATGCGGTGAGTATCTTATGAGGCAATCGAGGAAAGCAAATCAGGAGAAGAGCATCGTCTCCCTGATAACGGCTTAAAATAAAAAATAAAACTGTGGTTGCCAACCGGTTTAACAAGTGTCGCCACTGTGCCAAATATCACATCTATAAGGCAATCTTTGGGGGATGCCTATGTTCAGAAGTATACTGTTGCGCGAATAAGTCAACGTCATGTACCCGGCACTAGCGCCATCTGGTGTCAGGGACGAGGGCGAGGGGAGCTGTCCAGAAAATGACATCACTAATCTTTCAACCGACAGCGCCATCTAGTCTCGAAACGAAGAACTAAACTTCTAGAAGCTGACACTGGAACTCTCAACCCCTTGCGCGTGTTTACTTAAATATTCTGGATGTTTCGGTGCTAATTTGTATTTATAGGCGCTGCAAGATGCGATCGGGGAAGTATTGAATTTGGCGAGACAAGCGAAGCTTCGGAGCGAAATAAAGTGAATCAGTGTGATTAATTTTTAGTGTCTTAAGTTTTAATTGGTGTAAAGAAAATTAAAGTGTTAATTTAGGTAATTCTATCGGCAATTTTTATTGTCACGAACCTCAAGCTCGTAACAATACTATAATAGGCTGTAACTATAATGGTAAATATCTAGAATGGTGTCGAAGAATATCGTAGTATACGACCATACATCTAGTCCATCATGTAATAGCCAATCCACCTGCTAAGCAAGGCGATTTCGGCACTCATCCTATTTTGAGATAAGCCCACGCACAGCATTGTAGCGTTTGTGAAAATATGAAGCAATGATCGTAAACATAAACACTACCAAGTGGACCTTTTGTCACTCAAAATTTATGTAAAGAAACACCTAAATGTTGACATTTGTATACGTCGTTTTCTAGATAAATTAATCAGTCAACCTTTTCAGGGTTCCCTTGAAAATCAGCGCTTTGCTGTACCTGCGGTAGCATATGCTGAGAAGGAATCCTTTTATACATATCAGCACTCACTGTTGCTGAGAATTATTTTTATTCATGATTTTCTTTTTTTTTTATGTTTTTATTTACTTCTAAATGAATAATTTGTGAGTGTGTTGATAAAAAATATATATATTGCAAATATCGTTGTTAATTAGCAGTTGACAATGTCGCATGCATTAAGCATAGCCTCGTCTAATGCAAAGGAAATTAACATCCAAAGACAAAAGCCGTGCCTTTTCAATCTAAATTGCCTCTGGAGAATATCTCAACTAATACAATGTTCGTTTATCTTTGTAATTGAATAACTTATGTTTTCTATATGCTGGATACAATATATATATATATATATATATATATATATATATATATATATATATATATATATATATATATATATATATATATGTGATTTCTTGAAAAAAAAAGAAACTTGATGGTATATGAAAACTTTTTATTGGACATGTTATGTTAACGCTGAGCTTGACTATAATTGAATGTTAAAATAAAAGATACTATTGTTACGAGCTCGAGGTTCGTGACAATAAAAATTGCCGATAAAATTACCTAAATTAACACTTTAATTTCCTTTACACCAATTAGAACTTAAAACACTAATAATTAATCACACTGATTCACTTTATTCCGCTCCGAAGCTTCGCTTGTCTCGCCAAATACAATACTTCCCCAATCGCACCTTGCAGCGCCTATAAATACACATTAGTACCCAATCATCCAGAACATTCAAGTAAACGCGCACCAATCGACAAAGCAATGCATCTGCGTTGCCATGAAATTTCCCGCTGCGATGTCTGATAGTAAAGTCGTATCCCGGCTGCTGCTGGGCGGTGATGTTAGCCGCACTTCCCTTCTGAGATCGTTCACCTTCCCTTTTCTAGGGTTCGCTTAGGGCAGCTGGATTGAAGATGGCCTCTTTTTCCACAGCCATAGCACCTAGGGCTGTATCCTTTGTTGCAGTCGCGAACTGTAGCTGCTGCAACCTCCCTGATACGATGGGAACGATGACCCTGCCGCACGGCTTCCACCTCCAGTGCATGGGCCAAGGCGTCCTTAAGCGTCTCGTGGTGCCCGAGCCTCACAGCAGCTCTGACTTCCAGGTCGCGGATGCCGTCGATGAATGTCTGCACCAGGTTCCCTTCAATGAGCGCAGGTACAGACCGGTATGCTTTTCGCACCAGCTTCTCCACCTCTAGAGCCCACTGCTGCAGGTTTTCGTTGATGCGCTGCACGCGATCTTTAAGCTGCGCACGAAAGACGTGTTACAGGTGATCGTCGCCATATTTCGCCTCCAATGCTCAAGGAGTTGCTCATAAGTCATTTCCTCACCGAGAGCTTCCAGAACTGTTAAGGCCTGGTCGCGCAGGCCTAGTGTGAGAGCAGTCATGGACTGACTTTTATTCCAGCCGTTCGCCTTCATAACAGCCTCGAACTGGATTTTGTAGGCTGACCAGGAAGAGGTACCGTCGAACGGTGGCACCTTGAACCCACGTAGCGAAGGTGTTGTAGCTACTACGGGAGCTGTAGCTCCATCTCCAAGTTTGAGTTCATCCAGTGATTTCTTCATGTCAGCCATTACGTTGTCAACCCGATTGTTTACTTGGTCGATTCGGGTTTCAGCTTTCTCGATTCGGTTTTGAGCTTTCGCGATTTGGGTTTCAGCTTCCGACAGGCGGTTGTCATGCTGAGCAACCCTATCCTTCACGTAATTTATCTCCTTCCCGAAGGTAGCGTGAAGGTCCTTCATGAGGAGCATCTGCTCTTCCAACCGACGGGCCTGTTCCTCTTGTCCACCCCGCAGCTGCTCCTCCAAACGACGAACTTGGTCTTCCTGTCGGCGGGCCTGTTCCTCCTGTCCGCCCCGCAGCTGCTCTTTCAACCAACGGGCCTGTTCCTCATGTCGGCGAGCCTGTTTCTTCTGCTGCTCTTTCAACAGACGGGCCTGTTCCTCTCGTCCGCGCTGCAGCTGCTCCTGTAGCATCGCCATCAGAGCACCTGAGTCAGGTGCTGCAGATGTAGGAGTTACTGACGGGCCCGCAGCCTCCGTGGCTGGTAGTTGGCCCTACGATGTCTGCGGCGTTGCACCACCAAATCTCCTCTGGTCCGTCTCATGCTGGCGTTGACTGCGGATACGGACACCCTCCGTTTCCTCCTTAGGTAAAATCGGTATGATTTTATCCCACTTCTGACACCAATTGTTATTGCTTGAGGTTCGTGACAATAAAAATTACCGATAGAATTACCTAAATTAACACTTTAATTCACTTTACACTGATTAAAGTTAAAAACACTAATAATCAATCACACTGATTCACTTTATTCCGCTCCGAAGCTTCTCTTGTCTCGCCAACTTCACTACTTCCCCGATCGCACCTTGCAGCGCCTATAAATACACATTAGTACCGAATCATCCAGAACATTCAAGTAAATACGCGCACCAATCGACAAAGCGCCGAAAGTTCGAGAGTCAGCTTCCAGAAGCTTAGTTCTTCGTTTCGACAACAGATGGCGCTGTCGGTTGAAAGATTAGTGATGTCATTTTCTAGAAAGCTCTCCCCTCGCTCCGTTACCCGACACTAGATGGCGCTAGTGCCAGATGTCAACTTAGCCGCACAAAACTATTACTGTTTTGTATATTGAGTTGTATAAATTCTTCGAACATTAAACATGTAATTTTTAGAAAATTAAGTATTAAATCAGCAACAATGTAAATAATTATTTACCACCAACGTTCCTTTCGTATTATAGGGATGGGTGTTGTAAAAACTTATTGATGAATAAGAGGCTCTCGGTGGAATGGTGTAATTTGTAAAAAAAATGCCACGCCACACCGGCGAGAAAAATACGAGTATAACCTTTACGGTAAACTGACTGGCGACTACAACATAACTATATAAATATAATCGTTTTCTTTGGAATGACCTTCGTATTATGGCCGCAGTACCAATCAAACTGCTCGATCAGTTTGAGTCCATGCTTTCATAAAAGAATATCATAATGGTGATGTGCCGTAGTGATTATAGATTGTCACTATATAGTGAGTGATAAGAACATGTCTGCTCTTTTGAAGCCATCATTTGGAGGGTGCGAGTATCGTAAAATAAAACACAAAAAGATTATTCATTATTACTTGTTCTTTCAGAACGTAACTTGCAAAAACTTACAACAAACTTTAGCAAACTGACTCGTGTAATAACGCTCACGTGCAAACTTCATTCAACATTAAGCTGTGGAAGTTTTAAGATCTCTCCTCGTGCTGTTATTTGTAATTTAGTTAATTAATCAAAACCAACTTCTATAGTGAAATGTGTCACGTGACAGAGAGACGTTATACCCCCAAAACTCTTCATCGCTGCATTGGAAGACGTTTTCAAGCTACTGGACTGGTAATGATACGATATTAACATCAAGGCCGAATACATCACTCAGCTTCGAATTGCCGCCGATATAGTACTTATGGCAGAATCACTGGAGGACCTAAGCACTATGCTCAAAGACCTCAATAGTGTCTTCCAATAGATGAGTATAAAGATGAACATGGGCAAAACAAAAGGCATGTGTAACGTCCATGATACACCTATGCTGGTACACATTGGAAGCATTTAGCTCGAGGTTGTTGTCGAGTAAGTCAACAATTTCACGCTTCTGGGATAAATAATGTGCCTAGGAAAGTCTAACTTCGACCGAGAAGTTAATCGATTGATTCAACTCGGCTAGGCAGCGTACGGGAAAATACGACACATCTTCTCGTTGGGTATACTTCAAAACTCAAAAAACATGATTTTACAACCAGTTCGTGTTGCCAGCAATGAAAAATGGATCTGATGGTACTTCAGCGCTGGGCCAAGCTCAAGGTCCCTCAGCTAGCTATGGAAATGACTTTTCTCGGAGATTCTCAGGGTGATAGACGTAATAACGAGGATATCCGAAGTAGAACCAAAGTTAACGACATGGCCCAAAGGATAAGTAAGCTTAAGTGGCCATTGACCGAACATATAGCTCGAAGAACGGACAACCGATGTGGAAGAAAGGCTTTCGAGTGGCAGCCTCGTTCCGGCAGACAAAGTGTAGGGCGTTCCCCACTAGTTGTAGTGACGACCTGGTAAGACATGCAGGAAGTAGATGAATGCGGGTGGCTCAGGACCGTACTTTGTGGCATTCTTTGGGGAAAATCTATTTTCAGCACTGTACTTGTGAATGGCCGTATTGATGGTGAAGGGAAAGGATTATTATTTACTAACTTCTTTTAAAAACAATAACTAATGTACATGATTCGTTTTACAATAGTATTTATAAATTAATCTGTTAGGTATTATTAACGGCAGAACTTCAGCTCCCTTAAAAAAGTTCCTAAAAGCGTTTAAGAAGAACAAGCCGTTTCTTCCGCCTCTAATCAATTTAAGACATACCTACCCCCAAAGTTTCTTATAATGCGTTTATCGAGCATTAGGAAGAAAATAAACACTTAGAAGAACTATAATTATTTTATTACCTTGCTTTTAATATTTCATTTCTATGTATTTAAGTGACACGTATTTATTACGTGGTAGAGCCACGCTGCAGCTATATTATGGTTGTAGCATGAATGGGTCGGTTCGACCGGGGAAGGACCACGCTCTAACAGAAAACCAGCTTGAAATAGCAGCTTAATGCTGCTGTGTTTCGTATGGTTAGTGTAGAGAACCGGAGATCGGTTTTACTGGGATCGAGACATTCCATCTCAGTCCTCAGGGGTGACCCAGATTGGCTAACCTTTTCAACACAATCCAACTAGGAACTCACTAAAAAAAAGAAGCCATAGTTCATGTTGCCGGCTACATAGATCGATGATGACAGTATAAATATTTGCAATAAAGAATGTTGCGGACCCATTTTCACTGCACATTTAAATTGCTCTGACGAATATGAATGATATATTTTTAGACAGTGAATGCTACTTTATTAAAAAATTGCAGCTTTATTAAAAAAAAGTGTTTGAAGGTTTTACATATTTATTCGTAGTAGAGCCACGCGGCAGTTATATTAGCAGTATAGTTGTAGCACGAATGGGCCGGTTCGACCGGGGCAGGACCACGCTCTCACAGAAAACCAGTGTAAAATAGTAGCGTAATGCTGCTGTGTTTCGTATGGTGAGTGTAGAGAACCGGAGATCCGTAGATCCGTTTTACTGGGATCGAGACATTCCTTCTCATTCCTCAGGGGTAACAACGCATCTGCATTTTGATTCTTAATCGAATGTAGATGTCTATGGGCCACAGCATCCACTTACCATCAGGTGAACTGTGTGCTCGTTTGTCACCCTTATCCTATAAAAAAAATTCAAGCCAATATGCCGTGGTAGTCCAGTGCCTAAGCGTTTTTCGTAATTTCACAAATCCCAGCACCTCTAGTTCGATCTCATAGCCTAAAATGATTAATTTATAAAATTACTCATTATATTGAAAACTTCGTGTTAAAAAAAGTTTTTTGTTGATTCTACCCAGGACAGAGATATTTTCTTTAATTTTTTTTTTTCGAAGTAAATAAATAGAATCTACTTTTAATAAATATTCATATTCCAATAAATTGTATGGTTTACATACTGAATTTAATTTCTTACCGACTAACGAAACCTGAACCAAAAAAAGAAGGATGACAATTCGACTGTATCTTGTTATGTTACACGTTCATCTTCACTGATTTAATATATTTTAATTGAAAATAAATATTACACAATTGTGGTCACAATAAAATTTAATGAAAATTCCATCCCAAAACTGATTTAAAAGCTTCTGAAGTCATTGCTAAATTCTTCGATAAACTTTGCTTAATTATATAGGTATTTCTTTTGTTTTTTTAAGTCGATTCCATGTCATGAATAGCATAAAATAACAATAAGTTAGCAATATTTTCAGTTTTAATTATATTTGAGCACTAATGAAGCTAACGAAGCTCAATGGAGCAGCAATTAGTGACGGAAAAAGCTTTGATCGTTGAGAGTTTCTCCGATACTCGGTGGATGAAACCGTGTTCCCATATCAAGTAACGTTAAGCGCTATTTATATTTCATTTTACGTTACGATGAAATAATAAAAAAATATGTTATACTTTTACGTTGTAGAGCCACGCTGTAACTGCAGCTTTATTATTATTGTAGCAAGAATGGATCGACTCGACAGTGGAATGATCACGCTTTCACAAAATAAAAAATACCAGCGTAAAATAGTAGCTTAATACTGCTGTGTTTTTGTATGGTAAATGAAAACAACTAGAGATTGCAAGGCTGACGGCGCATCTGCTATATATATTAATTGTAGATATTTATGGGCTACATCATTCACTTACCCGTTTGTATGTCACCCATACTCTTTTAAGTTTTTTTTTTAAATTTTAACTTTAGGCCCTACTTGAGGATAACTCAGATCTTTATGCGGACATATGTAACGTTTAGTGACCCCGGCGCCAGACACCTGAACAAAGTTTGAACGTACATTTTCAAAACATTTAAATAAATTTTCACTGCGCAAATGGGAACGCAAATGCACTTGCCAAAATTGTTTTCAAACATTTGCACTTACATTTATCGCAGAGAGCTCACCGAATGACTGACTATTTCGTATATCTAAGTTCTATTTGGCTGCCATTATCGTTTTATCGCACGGCTCATAACTCGAAGCGTTTGAGGTAGTGCTTTACTCCCAACATGTCAATGTCAAGCAATTTTGTAGTCTTAAAATGCCTCTATTATAACCATATTGCATTTATACTATGAGTAGCCGTATATCAAGAAATCACTCTGAATAATCCATCTTATATTTTCTTTTACAAAAATAATTTTATATTACTACTTTGAAAAAAAAACCGTTTGAAAAAACTTTACTTAGACGCCCGGAGGTCTGTACGCTGACTATAATCTTCCGAAAAAATTTACGTACCGAGATCAGGTTTTAATAGCTTCAGAATTACATCAACTGGTTCCCTATTTCATATTAATAACATAGTACACGTAGTTTGTTAACAAAATGATTTTTTATTTTTTATAAATGTACCTTCTACCTAATAATTTCCATTTGATATTTTAGCCCTTGATAGACAAAGGATAAATGTACCATGCAGCCTATATCGAATTTTATACTTTGTGTGATCGATTTATTTTGGTAATTTATTTTTTTTTCATCAAAATTAAATGAAAAGGTCATGAGACGTGCACTTTTGGATTTTGCAAAATTTTCATTGTATCATTTGCTATTTTTATTTAAATACTTTTTCTCTCCGTGTGCTTATGACTAAACTCCTCCCAAACGACTGGACCGGTTTTGATAAAATTTTGTGTGTGTGATTAAGTTTATTCGAGAATGGAATAGATTCACAATTGGACCCAGTAGGTGGCACTGTTGTCGAGTTCCGGAAAACTCCCGTGCGAAGCCGGGGCGGATCGCTAGTAATTCAATAAAATATGTTTAATTTACAACGAAGAAAATATATTATCGATTTTCATGATCAACACACAACTACAAAGTTGCGACATGAACAACTTGGCGCAACTTTGTAGTTATTTTATTATATTAAACAATTTGCCCACTTAAAATCTATACATAGTCCGTTAAGAACGCAGTCTTCGCATTTTTAAAGGCAGCGAAGACGATGTCACAGGTAATTTACTGTTGAACATTTCATTTCAATTCCCAGAAGTGAAAACTCCACTGTAGATTTCTTCGTATGAAGTTAGCCTGAAAGTTAGTTTGTTTGTCTCCTACACTTTGTTAGTTTGTTTTATAATAAAATACTTTTAACTTTAAAGCGAATACACAGACGCAAATAACTTTCTTTGTTTTGAACTTTTTAGTGACATTAATTTAGTACTTTTTTTGAACTTTAATAATTGATCTAGTAGAGAACAACTCTTATAGCATGTTTTCTTTAAATTTATTAATGATTATAGACAGCGTAGAGCTTACCACAGTGACATTACGTCAATTTAACGCCTCTATAGTAGCAGACAGATATTGAGAGAGCCGTACTCACAGGACTACAACAAAATATTTCACTGGAGTATCCCCTTCTACGTAGGATCATAAAGGTTGCTACGATATTATTCTCACTTTATTCACTTCGGAAAACATTTTGATATTACATATATTTTTAATATTAGATTAAAATAAACAATTTGAAATATAGCTTATCGCGAAATTACATACACTACATTCCCGACTTTGTTAATACGTTAATAGCCGAGCCTAATGAGCCGGCGTAGCTGAAGAGATGCTTGCCTTTCTTAGTATGCAAATAAACTAAATTCAACCTCCGCTGGCACTAAATAAATTTATTGGTTGTATTCCTTTTGTTCCTATGAGTCAGGCTGGGTAGGTGTCTCTCTCTTACCTTTTTCTACCACCAAATAGCAGTTTTTGCGCCGCTGTGTTCCAATCTGAAGTGTATAGAGAGCCAGTGTAATTACTGGCGGTGAGGTGTTTATTCTATTTAGTCTTAAGATGTGTCAACGCACCTGTAACCTTTTTTATTTGATGTTGGCTATCTAAGAAAATGCCTAATAATTTAATAAAACACGCACTGTAGTAACGGGGCGGACTAATTGGTCAATAACCGTCGCTTAAAAGAGAGGAAACCGGTGCTAAACAGTGGAATGTTATAAGATGTAATTATATTTTTGAAAAGATAAGTAAAATAGCACTTTATGTTAAATATTTTTATATTTTTCGCGAATTTGTAAGGCTTCGAAAATAATGAATCTATAAATCATCCCGAAAAACCAAAAAAACTAATCTGCTTTCTGAGGCTGTACGGTGTTATCATTGATCCGCCTCCTGTAATTTGGTGGTTTTACTTATTTAAGCGTATATAATTTAAATATGAGGGTGGATTGAAAAGTACTCGGCCTAACCAAGAAAATAAGCACATACTAAATCAGTTATATTTTTATTTTTCTACATAATCACCATCAAGTTCAATACACTTTTGCCACCTCCCCTTCCAAGCATTTAGACCGTTGAAAAAAATGATTCTTCCTTAGAGTCAAAATATGCGTCTACAGCTGCTTTGACCTCGTCGTTTGTCGAAAATCTTTGACCTCCCAAGTGCTTTTTTAGGTTAGGGAACAGAAAGAAGTCTGATGGTGCCAGATCAGGTGAATACGGCGGATGCGGTAACAGTTCAAAGCCACAGTTGTGAATTTCAGCCATTGACTGTACTGACGTGTGAACACGGGCGTTATCTTGATGAAATAGGACTTTTCTTCTGAGCATTCCTCGACGTTTTTCTTTTATTTCCTCTCGTAAACGATCTAGTAAGGTGCAGTAGTAATCAGAGTTTATAGTCTGACCCCTTTCAAGATAATCAATCATAATCACACCTTTCGAGTCCCAGAATACTGAAGCCATCACCTTATTTGCCGACAAAATCGACTTAGCCTTTTTAGGGGGTGGTGAACCAGGTCTTCTCCACTGTTTTGATTGTTGTTTTGTTTCCGGTGTACAGTAATGAACCCATGTTTCGTCCATAGTAACAAAACGATTCAAAAAATCATCTGCATCGGCTTCAAATAACTCCAAACAGTCGCGTGAAATAGTCAATCGCGTCCTTTTTTTGTTCAACTGAAAGCAGTCGCGGAACCCACCTCGCAGACACCTTGTAAAAACCCAACTCGTTGACAATGATGTTTTGAGTTCGTTCATAAGAGATGCCTATAATCTCGGCTATCTCTCTAATTTTTAATCTGCGGTCTCCCATTATTAAATCAAGTACTTTTTTTAATATTTTCGTCAGTAGTTGACGTCGAAGGCCTTCCAGAGCGGGGTTCATCTTTCACACTCTCTCTACCACGCTTAAATTCTGCTATCCATTTTTTGACAGATGAATATGACAGAGCACAATCGCCTAATGTACTGACCATGTCATCATGGATGGCTTTTGATGATAGCCCCTTCTTATGGAGGTACTTAATGACGGCACGCTGCTCGATTTGCTCCATTCGCGGAAATTATGTCCGATTACTTTGTTAATAAATTTATAAAATCACAACTAATTATCGCACAAGTTTCGAACTTCAAACAATGAACTAGTCTGAACTGAACTAAATAATGTGGGCAGATTTGATTTTTAGAATTGAATGGATCTGTGTTAGGCCGAGTACTTTTCAATCCACCCTCGTATTAATAGCGCTTACGCCGAATTTTTCATACACATCGTCTTAGCGCATCGCCGAACCACAAGACAGTCTCAAGATACAATCGCATGGTATCGCTCGTGCAGTGCCTACAGACAATCCGAAGAAAATTATAATAGTCGAATATTCCAACTTTATTTTAAATTCTTATTATATTATTTATTTATGTATCGAAAATATTGAAAAATCTTAATAAAAAATCTGAAACCAAAAAATTCATTTTTTTCTTGTCATTGATATACCATACGCCTACTATATCAAATTCCATTCGCTAAACATTAATTATCAGCCGTCGCACTCTGTAACATCAACCGAAATTCGATCCGTTCGATAGCCACAAATTATACGTATATAAGTTTTTGTGAATGATGATTATAAATGTAAGCGAAAAACTTACTAGTCGTACTCTACTTTTATTTGAATTAAAATAAACGATGTTTCAACATCAAGCTGCCATTTTAATACCTTATTGAGTAAAGTTGATTCATTAACAGCGACGAGAGACACACATTCGGAAAAGGTAATCGAGTCGTCTTTATCCCAAACTAGGTTACTTTTATCTAATTTGACAATCCTGTCCTCTGTACAGTAAACTTTCTTTGGGTTCTGAGTTTCAGTTCCAAGAGATGTATCGATACTGAAGACAAATGGAATAAAACAAGTATTATTTTAACCTGTGTCTAATATTAAATTCAAATGTTTCGAGTAATTTGTTGCTGCTGTGGTTACAGAGTAACTGTGATGTTTGAAATGCTGAATTTTATTTAATATGTAGTATTCGAGTAAATAAAAAATCATTAACTGACAATTAACACAAATCATTGCCTTTGCTTTACAGCTATGTTTAACGTCTTAATATTATTCTCTGCACGATGAAATTTTTAACTGTAAGCGTACAAAGACGATGTTTTAACAATATAAAATTGATACCGTTACCGTTATCATTATAGTCTATCAAAATTACTCTACTGAACTTAGCCCCCCCCCATAGATAAACTCATGGGGGGGGGCAATTTGCCATAGTTGCCAAACTTGACAAACGGTTTGGAAAATGCAATTTTATTTTTGTTTTTGTTATCAGGAAGATGCTGCCCAACTGATATTTACGGTATAATAAAGATATAAATAGTTATTTTGCAAGCATCCGCTCAATTAAATACAATGATGTGACTTACCTAAATTGAAGAACACCTCCCGCCCTAACTCAATTGCGTGCACTAATCCTGTCACCACAAATCCCATCACCACTACTCCCAACACCGCTAAGCGGTCAGCCGCCATGGAGTCTACATCACCTAAAGATGCCTCGTGTAGAAGCCAAACACCTGTCGTATTATCGTCGATGGTGTATATTTCCTAGAATAATGGTGTTAAAATTAGTGGTGCTGGGATTAGTGGTGACGGGATTAGCGTACGCAATTGTGGGAGGGCGGGAGGTGCTCTTCAAACTAGGGAAGACACATCATTTTATTTAATTTAGCGCATGGTTGCAAAATAACTATTAATATCTTTATTATAATGGACTTCCGCAAAGTAACGCCTGATTCTATCAATTATTCACGGTATCTGCAATAGTGGATTTTCTTGCCCTGTCACTTGCTTCTATTACCTGAGGGACTCAATCTGGCCTGAGGGTATCAAATAAAGTTAAATATGTGGATATAACAGTGTAAGCATTAATATAGGTAGAAAGTAATAGAAAGTAAATCTTTCACCCAAATAGTTAACTTACTGAAATTCTTAAATCATAAGTGAGGAAAGTCCTGATTATTGATTTCACAAATTGGTAAGTCGGATTAAAGGATAAACTGAATTTTGCTTATATTAGTTTTTATCACGGTCGATAGTCTTACTTGTAAATGTAAATTTTTTATAATATAATATATAATACGAGTATATCTGTTTTTTGCGACTATTCTTCTTGCCAAATTTCATGATTCGACGTCAATGGGGAAAATGAACCCTAAGGTTTTGATGAGTAAGTGCAACTATTAAAAATATGTGTCGTAAATGGCCGTATCTTTTTATTGCGTTGACTTGAAAGCTTGAATTTTCATAAAACACCAAGAGACCATACACCTTAGTATTTAATATTAATGTCAACTTGATCCTTTACCCTTTCCTGAGAAAAAGGGATCTTGGCAGACAAACATCAAAGTGATCCCATAAAGGTTCCATTTTTTATCTTTTGATGTAAAGAACTCAAAAAAATAATCGAGTACTACCTTTTCCGTTATTATAACGGCAACAACTTTCAAATATAATAATGGTTAATTGCAACAGTGCAAGATGATACAGTGTATGCTGCGAGTACAAGTACTTGTATATTATGCAGTAATTAACAGGCGCTCACTCTAATAACATCGGCGTAGCAGAGCTTAACCTTTTAGAGCCTTTACTTTCAATGATTGCGGTAGATATCTTTTTAATTGATCATACATCACAACCTATCAAGTAATATAAACCTCTACACAGATTTCCTAATAAAAGGGGATATTTCCATAGTAGCCACGCTGTCTATAAAAAGGCAGTTTTCTTTTTATTTCCTAGTTGTTAAGTTGTTGTTTTTACGTGGTAGAGTCATGCTTATGCTATATGATGGTCATAGTACGAATGGGTCGGTTCAACTAGGGTAGGCTCACAGAAAACCAGTGTAAAGTAGCGGCTTAATGCTGCTGTATTTTGTAAAGTGAGTGTAGAGAACCTGATACCTTTTTTACTTGAAACGATGCATTCCATTTCGGTACCCAGGTGTATAAACAACGTATATTCGTTTTGATTCCTAATCTAGGATGAATGTGAATGTCTATAACTGTGTGCTCGTTAGTCCCTCTCTTCAATTAACATTGGTTGTGCGATAGGGTCTTGGGTTCTATTCTCGGGTCGGGCCAATATTTTATTCTTCGGGATCGTTTTTCTTAAGGACTGTATGCGCGGTTCCCTATAATCAAACAAGATGGCTGATACGACACTTGGCAGTCCTGGATGATGCACTCGGTATCACTTAATCTATTTTTAGCCAGTGTCCTGTGCTGAAATTCAACTTAAGCTGTTGGGGGAAAAATACAGTAAATAAAATAAACAGCTTAAGGCAATTTAAGGAGCACTTACCGGGGTGGGTTTTCTTCTGCCAGCGGCCTCGAGGACGACGCTCCTGGCGTTGTGATGCGTTGGAAGAGGGTGAGCGGCAGCAGAGCTGGCCCTTTTATTCTTTTACCATCTCCATCCTTCATTTAAGCGGGGCGCGTTTTTTTGATAGTGTATAAGATAGAGCGGGACACTTTCAAACAATAACCAACCAAACAAACTGTGAGAGTACCCGTTTTTTTTCCGCCCAACCAAGCATAATTGTGAAATTTATTAGGAAAATGCTGCTGCTTTTTCTTCTCTCCCAGTTTGATTTCTTCTGTCGCCTCTTACTGGACCCACGGGACTATATGGAGTAGTGGATAGGTTTACTGCGCCACTTCACGGTCAACCACAAATAAATATCTTACGAAATCTAATGAAATAACACTGAATAGTTGTAGTTTCTGATAATAAGGATAAAATTATACAAATCATTATATTGCTTTATTTATTCAAAAGACTATATCACTGTAAAGACTTTAACAATTTTTTTGAGACACCTGCAATAATCGGTGGGCTTTAGCTAAACCCACAAAACCTCCAACAGTCTACCTTATACTAATTTCTTTTTTCATAAAACTGAAACGACTAGGAACTTATAATTCACTTGATAGTGATAAGCTACTGCAACGCATGGACATTTGCAATCGACTGCTAATTCAGTCAAAGAGGCTACTGATGCGTTGTCATAAGAAATTGAGAAACGGAAACCCTTTATACTGATAACAAAGCAAACAAAATCTGCATTTTGATTCTAATCGAGAAAAAATGAAGGAATCAACGGGTACACGTCATTATATTGCCATCAGGTGGACTGAGTATACTTTTCTTACACTTAATTTTATACTTATTATTTATTTTATAGCAGAAGGGTGACAAGCGAGCACACAGTCCACCTGATAGTAAGTGGTTGATGTGGCCCATAGACATCTACATCTATCATCAAAATGCAGATGCGTTGTCAGCCTTGAGGACTAAGATGAAATGCCTCTTTTTCAGTAAAAAGGATCTCCGGTTCTCTACACTCACCATACGAAACACAGCAGCATTAAGCTGCTATTTGACGCTGGTATTCTGTGAGAGCGTGGTCCTTCCCCGGTTGAGCCGACCCATTCATGCTACAACTATACAATTAATATAGCTGCAGCATGGGCCTACCACCTAAAAATACCACGTAAAAGTACCACGTATAAATTACACTTTTAGTAAAGAGTGAAAGCTGACTTCAAAGCTCTAAAAAGAATTACATAATTCACATTCTGAAGTCGGTGCTAAGATTTAACTCACAGGAGAATTAAAGCAGCGACCGTATCTGAGATTATTTAATTATTTTTAATTCTTTAAAGACGACTTTTGCTTCTTATAATAAAAAAACCGGCCAAGAGCGTGTCGGGCCACGCTCAGTGTAGGGTTCCATAGTTTCCCGTCCGTCACAATAAGTGGGAACACTTATGAGTTTAAAGGTGGGTATCCATTATGTTCGCGCTCCAGCAGCGCTCCGCGCTCCTGAAACTGCTCCCGGTAGTGGGTACGTGCGCGAACATGGAGCGTGCAACATTGCACGCTCCGCGGCAGACGCTCCGACTTTCCATCCAAGTTCAAAATGATTTTCCTAGAAAGTCCTTATAAAGTTCTACTTTTCAGACTTTTTTCGTATTTTCTAAACTTATGGTTCAAAAGTTAGAGGGGGGACACATTGTTTTTTTTACTTTTGGAGCGATTATTACCGAAATTATTGACATTATCAAAATTGATCTTAGTAAACCCCTATTCATTTTTAAATACCTTTCCAACAATATATCACACGTTAAGGTTGAAATTAAAAAAAAAATCACTTCCCACTTTACATATAGGGGAGCTACCCTAATAAAACATTTTTTTCCAATTTTTATTTTACCACTTTGTCGGCGTGATTGATACACATATTGGTACCAAATTTCAGCTTTCTAGTGCTAACGGTCACAGAGATTAAGCGAGGACGGACAGACGGACAGACAGACATGGCGAAACTATAAGGGTTCCTAGTTGACTACGGAACCCTAAAAAGTCAACTTCTATGAACTTCTTGAATGTACCAAGGAATATCACAAACTCATGTAAGTAAGTACTCATGTAAGTTGTAACAGCCAGAAAGTCTATTTATCCACCCTTAGGAATGGAATTTTTATTTAACTTATATAGGATAGAATTTGAAGTAAAACCTGTTTAATAAAAAAAAACTTTGAAATCCGTTCGAAGTTGAAGAATTTAAAATGTAATGGTAACTCAAAGCATTCTTCATTACATTTGGAGCATTTTTATTCGTTTAAAACATTTTTTTCATACATAAGTGTTATTGGTCTGGGGCATGTTTGTCACTTACTAATTGAAAGTTATCAAGTTGTTTTTATGGCTCCGTAAATGTCAAATCTTTAATTTTTTTGGGAAAATAAAGAAAGCACACGGTAGAGGTCTGGATTCTATGCGAGAAAGGCCACAAGCTCCACCTTTTCAAACGCCAAAAAATACTTTGTCTTGTCCGCGGTGTGCGCTGAAACATTGTTTTAAGGCAATAAAATGCAACTTCTTGGTCGTTTTTCCCTAATTTTTCTAAAGAAACTGGTTAAAAGGCGATGAAACTGACTGACTGTGGGATCGTGCAGACGGGACCCGTCTAAGGGATAACGCTATCATGTTTTTGCCTCGTAGGTAGACTGTGTGGCTCGTTTATATTATAAAAAATATTATATTTATTCCCTTATTCTATAAAAAAAAAAACTTCCCAGCAACCGTCTTTCATATTCGTATACGTAATTTAGGTGTATTCAAGACAACAGTGAAGAGGGTTTGTTATGCAGTGCATTTTATCGTTTTTGGCTGCATCACCACTTAATATCAGGGTGTGATAGTAGTGAACCATTGACCTAAAATAGATAAAATACTATAAATGCATAGTCCTCGTTGCTTATACAGCCAGCAAATCTGTATATAAGTAGAGGTAACGTGGCCTGCATATTTTATGATCAACTTAAACATGTACAGGCGGACAAGAGGTTTATATATTCATATACGTATTGCTTTTTTTATGTGATAGGGTGACAAACGGGCACACAGTCCACCTGATGGTAAGTGGTTGCTGTGGCCCATAGACATTTACATCTATCCCCGATTACGAATTAAATGCAGATGCGTTGTCACCCGTAAGGACTAAGATGGAATGCCTCGTTTCCAGTAAAAAGGGTCTCCAGTTCTCTACACTAATCAAACGAAACAAAGCATGCTATAGTTATTCTCTCTGTTACAAATATAATACAAATGAAAAAAAGTACACAGCTGAACATAGTCCTTCTCCATACATTGCCCCATCGGGGGATTTTGCCGTAGCTGTCACGCTCGGCTGTCAGCTTGGTAATCACAGCTGTTACCTGGAACATACTGCTGCCTTCTGTTTCACTTTCGCTCTGTCACGTCGCCACTTACGAAATCCACGGAACGATATGGGGTAGTGGATATTCTTACACCGCCACTGCACAATTAATAGGAGTGTTTAAAGAAAAGAAAAAAGATAAATAAAAGATAAATATTATAAATAAAATTGAATAAAGATCTAATTTAATAATGCATTTATTTTAATATAAAATCAACACATTTTAATTAATATAAAATTAAGTACAAACTACGAGCCGAGGAAATACAAACGTAAACTCGTCATTCTTGATAGAGTAAAAGTAATAGAATTAGTGAACGTTCACCACTTCTTCTAAAGTTTCAACCACGTCTTTAGCAATTTACTTTGTCAGAAAATATCGAATATCTAAATAGCAAGATATTTCTCCTTGATCCTTGATTCCCGATTTTGGAAAGGTTGAGAGATTAGCGGCTTTGATAGAAACTTTGTGAACTTTTCTCCAATCAAATTTTAAAACTTGTATGGCTGAGCTAATTTGTCTTTACAACGGGAAAGAATTTTATTCAATTCTTATTCGTAATTCTTCTTTTTAATTCTATAAGCATTTCTTAATTCCAATCAACTAAAATTAATTTTAAGCATCAAATTCGATTCCGTTCAAATAGTTAATATAGAAAGGGAATTTGCCATAATTTAATTAACGTCAATGAAAACTCCAAAGTTACAGAATTGTTGAAAAGTCTTAGAACATTATTATTTTAACTAACTATTTTGAAACGACTTAAAATAATTTTGTCATTTGCATTTTTCGGGGTATTTTCTCATCCAGTCAAACTTAAAACCTCTAATTTTTTTGACATGAAATTGCATGTATAAAGACAACGAAATAAAACAGGACTTGAGTAGCAGCATACTCTTAATAACAACCCAAAATAATAAGGTACTGCGGTTGCCTACCCACCCGTCAAGTAACAAAATAAATATTGTATTTCTTTTATTATTATTGTTTATTTGCACAAAAATATTGCCTGGAAAAAATCCCTTCCAGAGCGATAAGAACGCCCATTTTAACTTCTATATAATTAATTTCATTTCATTTTCGTTTTAATGTGTTTTGGTGCATGATGAAGAATATATTGATTATTAATTGATTGAAAAATTGATAAATAATACATTACATTACATGAAAGTCCGCTTTGAGTCCATCTCCTCATCTCACGATCATCACATACGTTACGCTAACAATCTTTCGCTTCGTATTCCAACACATTTATCCTCCTTCATTTAATGATTATATCATTTATGGTTACAGCCGTACGCTTCTGGGACTCCTTGCCTTCATACTTTCCATGTTCTCAGTCCTTTTTTTCTTCATAAATCCTAATATTTTCAATCTTTAATATTTCCAGTCTTTAATTGTATCTATCATACCTGTCCTCAACTGTTAACTTTAATTGTCTAATTTATGTGCACCTTCCCTATACAACAAAAAGGCAATTTTTTTGTGCAAATAATTGAAAAAATTGATTCAGAGCGATAAGATCGCCTATTGTACCTTCTGTATAATTTGTTTCATTCCATTTTCGTTTTAATGTATTTTGGAGTACGTACGTTAAAGAATAATTGATTATTGATTAATTGAATGATTTACATATAATAGATAAATAACAATTGTAATTTATCGCGTTTAATTTTAATTTTAATTATTTTTATTTTTATTTCCCGACGTTTCGGGTGCTTTCCAGCATCCATAGTCACGTGGGACTCAATTAAAATTAAAATTAAACGCGATAAAATCCCTAAAAGTATTTTTAATCATTGTGCAGTGTTCGCGTAAATATAGGAAATCATTATGATCTCCGTCAATTTAAATATTACAAATACAAATACTCGATATTTCAGTCCTATAGACAACGATGTGAGTTAATCCAACCGAACACACATAGCTTTGACAGTTTATATATTGCTGTATTGCGAATTAGATTGAAATATATTTTATTAATTAGTCAAGCTCAAGCTCGCTCTGCATATAAACAGGTTAATGCTCGCAGTTTTTCTGTGTAATAAAATCAAAAACTGAAATACACCAGTGGATGAGTAAGATGACGTAGCAATGGGCACGCCATATTGCTTGAAAAGTTGAAAATCGATGAGGAAGATATTTTCTAGAGTGGTTGCCTCGAACCAGAGGCGCGGTGTTAGGAAACGTATCATTAGATGGTATGATGACCTGATGAAACTTGCAGGGAGTCTAGGGATGCAGGTGAATAAGAGCCCTACATTGCAGCACTCTATGGAGAAGTTCTATGTTCAGCAGTGGACTTGCGTTAGGCTGTAATAATGATTTGTCTGTCCGACTAAATTTTATCTAATGTAACAAACCTACTGACATGAAGTTTGCACCAATAATACATATTATATCATCTTCTTTAACGGGATAGTAAAAGGTCAAAATTAAAAGAAAGTTACAGACTGTATACGTCCCACTACTGGACATACGCCGCCTTTCACTGAGCTATAACGCTCCGCTCTGATGAGTGTTTGAGGACTACACATATTCCCGAAATATTATATTCCACATACATGCTGGTTTCTTTACGGTGTTTATCTTTACCGTACCGCGCGTAGTAAATCAGCACTAAATTGCAATTAACAATGTTATTGGTGCCGGCTGGTAATACAACCAGATTGATTGAAGCTATGACCGCTATTAGCGTATTTAAATACTAGCTTATAATTTTCCAAAAAATACTTGTGATGTTAATACGTTCTTTTTGAACCAAAATACAGATAAAAACTCTTAATTGTTTATTTTCTATTGTTGAATAACTTCGGTAAACAGATTAATTCAAAGTCCTATCTCACTTTAACTTTGGCTAGTGGCTAGTAAGAAAACTTTAATATTGTTTTGCTAGCTTTCTTGATACCGCACTCAGTTTGAGTATGCAATAAAATTCTAAACAGTAATTTAGAACTAACTTTGGCTACAAAGATAAAGGCACCACCCAGCAAACTTAACTAAATTACAAATATGTCCTAGAAGCTAACAAAATAGACGGATATTATTTTTAGAAACTTAAGCTTATTTGTCCCGAAAACTTGATTCATAACTCTTACTTTAAGAAAATTAATTATTTATTACAAACTAATATCGAGAAAGTGTATCAATTTAAAGTTTGTTATAATCGACTAAAGAAACTTTCAACTTTAAAAACAATGATTTTTAATATTTTATCTTAATTGCCGGCAATAGCACAAATTAAGTAATGTTACTAACGATGGTCCAAAAATACAAAAAATATCGTTTTAAAATCCTAAATATCTTTGTTCTGTTGGTTGTAATTAACCGTGTGTACACGGCTAAATTCGGTCTCCAAGCACGAACATTTAGTGCAATGTCCTCCTAACTACTGCAAAATCATTTGAAGACGAAGTGCTAAACTGAAAATATTGCGATGCAGTAGAAATAGAAACGCTGGCGAACTTCACACTTATATTCTCAAAATAATTAATCCTGAAAAATTAAGGTTTCCTCGATCTTCACCATCACCTCCAAACACGTAAATAACAACTTCCTTGGTGCCGTTCAATCTCGGGTAATTACGTTTACTGTAAAGTTTACAGCAAAGTGCTTAGCCTCAGAACTACCAATTCCCAAATACATACTAAAAGTAAAGCAACAGCCCACGTACATCCCACCATTGACCACAAGCCTCCTCTCATTCCTAAATCGGTTTTTGACAGGACTTGATAAAGTTAGTACTAATCCCATTAAAAGAACTTTAAATAATGTCACTTTCATATTAGTCCAAAAGTAAAAAACAATGTGTCCCCCCCTCTAATTTTTGAACCATAGGTGTTGGCGACGCGCCTATAAGAATATTTCAATTTATTAGTTAACCGATTACGAATAGCTTCTAAAAAGCAAATTATCAAGCAACAATATTCCGATAAGAAAATGCTTAGTTGAATCTTAAAGAAATATCGAATTAATGATATGAAGGTCTTGGGTTCGACTCCTAGGCCGGACTAGTTTATCGTTTTCTTAGTAATATCTCTTAACAAATTCATATAGGGAATTTTTAAGATATAAATTATGTTACCGGATTTGTTCCCCGGTTGAAATCATCTTTCCAATAATGTTAATTTAAAGAAATATTAAAATAAAGTTAGAAACCAGGATTTGTTCCCCGGTCGAGATGATCGCTGTGCATAAGCAGAATTAATGGAAATTAATTGCATAAGTAATGTCTTATATGAGTTTGATATGTTTTATATGAAAACAAATGCCTATTTTCTATGATTGATTTATGAAAACATTCACTTATATTGTTTGATAATAAACATGATAACTGATAAGAATCTGATTAGAAATAGTTTTCAACGTTTGAGAATTGTGTAGAATCATTTATTCACCTAGTATTGTTAATATTAGACTTTCCATTTTTACTGATAGTCGATAGCCGTGCAAAAGTTAATTGTTCAAATAGTGTGAGTTCATAGACGCACGCTAGCCACGTACTTAGGAGGCCAAATATGTAGAAATTTAAATATTTGCAATTTCAGCAATTTATGTAAAAATGACTTGTAAAACATTTCAGATTGATTGTACGTGTAAAAGAGGTGAATTCTGTGTTATTTTTATGTGAAAATTCCTGTGAATAAGTGAAATAATGATAGTTTTGTATAAGAAATTTAAAAGTGTTTTAATAGTGAAATGTATAGAGAAAATGTAAATTAAACTGTTGTATTGGTTAAGATATGTATAATTTCAAGTGGAAAACATTGTTTTAACTTTCTATGTTAAATATTTAAGAAATTTCAACTTTGAATATGTGAGTAAAATAAGCATATTTTGTTAAATAAATAAAAGGTTTTTTGTGATATAAAAATGTAATGTATATCGTAGTATAGATATTTTTTGTGCTAGCTTTATAAGTAAATTGTATAAAAGTATGTCTTATACAAATAAAGTTATTGGGTAAACCGTGAGAGAGTGATAGTACAAATTGATGTAATTGAGTTGCGCAAGCGCACAAATGGCGCGGCTCACTTTCGCGTATAGCTCTGGGGTAGCTCAGTGAACGAGTTTTCTTGCAATTCGTTAGGATCTCCTAGGTGTGCGTTATTTGTAGTTAGCAGTGGCTGCAAATGACCGCCGGCACGACATACTCCGCCGATCGTTGAGTCCCGTGATACCGTGAGGCGTCGAGGTCACCGGCCCCTAGGTGATTCTTGGCACTTTATGCGTTCCGTGCATTCCGTGCCCAGTCGCGCATCAAAGTGCCACCTCCGCACTTCCCCCAACCCTTTTGCTATAAAAGGGGTAGGCAGTGCCCAAAGTGACTACGCCAACTTAGTTACATCCTCCATCCGCGTCGCGCATTACTGCCGATCGGCTGGAAATAGACAGGGCCGTTAGGTTAGATTACTGACTCACTAGGTAGGTTCACAATCATGTCCGATAAGGACAACGATAAGGGGGAGCCACCACCTAGATCCAGGAAACCACCGGACCGACCAGGTATTTTGGAAAGACCGATAGCATATCGTGATATCTTCCATCCGGAGAGGACTCGAGTAGTGTCTTCCTACTCGCAGATCCCTACCAGGATATCCTCATCTCCAGGCAAGGAACCCGCACCGAGGACCGCGCTCTCGCCCATCGTACCTGAAGGTACGACTGGGCTAGAACCGTTCCCCCAACAGCAGCGGGCTAAGAAGTCGTGGAGAAGGCACACTCCACCCGAGACTGCAGCATCACTTCAGGAAAAGAGGCAATGCTTCGGATCCTCTAACTCCTCGGAATAATCGACATCCGAGGAAGAACAAGACCAACCAAAACGACCAATAAGGAGATCACCACCTAAGTCGCGATCGCCGAACAAACCCACCCCTCGTAGATCAGAGGAACACCACTCCAGCATGGATGCTGTCGATCTAGAGCAGGGAGGAGAAGGGTCGTACGGGTGGAGTGCAACAACCTACGCAACCTTAGCACCCAACACATCGGTTGGACACTTGCCGTCCGCGTCTCCCAAGAAGACAACCGTAAATCCGTCTGGGCTTCCGCAGGATGATGGCCAACGGCCATCTACTAGCTACGCCCACATGGTAGCTGCGCCAGCAGTACCGCGACCACAACCGGCGGCAGCGCCTTCTGATAAGCCTGCCGACTAGGAGAAAGCCAGATACCCGCCCATAGTGGCTGAATGCCTCCCGGATTGGACGAGGCATTTTACGGAGCTCAACAGAATGTTGGGCCACCCATTGAATGCCCGTCCGTTCGGGAGGGGAGTACGTTTCACATCTCAGAGTGCCATTGAATTTCGGACTGTTCAACGCCGGTGGTAACTGCTTCAGGCCGGTGAAGTGCGTGTGCTGCGCCGGGGAGCACATAGCGAGCCTTTGCCCTCGGGGTAGGGAAGAAGAACCCACGTGTGCCAATTGTGGCAAGAATCACACAGCTAATGACCGCCGCTGTCCAGTCCTGAGGAGGAATGCTCGGAGGCAGGGGATCACCTTACCGGGGCTACTCCCGGAGGACCCGAGAAGGATCCCCCAGAGTCGCCCAAAAGCAGTCACCATCCAGAAAGACGGGTGGGCTACCATTACGGGGAAGGGCAGACAACCAGCCCCCCCCCCACCCGTAACACACAAGGAAACGGTGGAACCCGCAGAGGTAAGGTCAACCACCGGGGGCGACTCTGCAGCCCCCCGCCAAACCTGCCACAGAACGGCAACCCTCTAAAAAGAGGAGTTGGGAGAGAAGCAGGAAGAAGTCGCAGCCTCCTCGGGCTGTCACCTCTACCCCGACACCAGGACCAGCAGCCTCGCAGGCGCAGGTTACTCAAAAAACCACCAAAAAGGGTGTGGGTAGAGTGCAAGAAAGGGCTCTACCCGAAGATAGAGCCCGCTCTGTACATAGAGCGCACTCTACCCATAAGCTAAGACAGCAAGAAGACCAACGCCCGAGACCAGTGCCAACGCCTTCATATAGGAGACCACCGACTGCCGGCCTCGAAACAACTGATGCAATCCAGAGTTTAGTTGGTATTGCCATCGAGGTCGGCACACAAGTCCTGGCCGATATTAGAGCCGGGACAGGCCCAGTTACAGCGATTATGAAGGCGCTGGCAAACCTCCTGGCCAAGCATTATGGAGGAGAATAACCTGCGCCTAATGTACTGGAACCCGGACGGAATACAGCAGAAGCTGCATGAACTCCGTACTGTCGCCCAGAAACAGGACATACACATCATACTGCTGGGCGAAACAAAATTAAATCCTAAGATGCACATAAAGCTGCCGAACTTCCATATTTACAGAAAGGACGAGGTCACTTCTCAAGGGGCCGCCTACAGAGGGACGGCGGTTCTAGTGAGGAGGGACATCGTCCATCAAGAGCAGGAGCTACCATCTTACCAGTCTATGCGCTCTATCGGCATAAGAATGGAGGCGGCGGGCGAGGAACTAAGGATATATGCAGCATACCGCCCGCCAGGGACTCCATTCTGCTCCTCAGACATCCGGACGGTGATGGAAGGTGAAACACCCACAATCATCGCCGGGGACCTGAACGCTAAACACCCGGCGTGGTGGTCCAGAGTGATCACCCCGCCGGGTCTTGAACTATATGAAGATGCAGAGAAGAACCTGTACGACGTTTTAGGTCCCGAGGAACCAACACACGTTCCTACCGACCCACGGAGGCATCCGGATGTATTAGACATCGTGCTCACTGGGAACGTCAACTACCCGATAGTGGTAGAAGTGCTGTACGACCTCCCCCTCACAGCACCTCCCGTTACTGATAACCCTTGGCCTAAAGGCGGTGACTACGCCGCCTAGAGCGTTTAAAACTCGTGTCGACTGGAGGCTCTACTGTCAACATCTTCAGCAGAGACCTCCAGCACATCAGCCAATAAGCACAGCGGACGACGTAGAGGCCGCTGCTACTAGAATTACAAAGAACATCAAGGAGGCCCTCCACGCGGCCCCTACGATCGTCCCGATTACAGCAAGGCGAGACGATCTGCCGCGTGAGATAAGCGTGCAGATCAAGCGCAAAAGAGCGCTGAGAAAGCTCTGGCTCTGGCTCTCGCTGTCCCAGATTAAAGACCCAGCTAAACACCTTATCGGAGGAACTGTCGGTTGCAGTCCAGGCCTTCAGAGGGGAGGCCTGGGATCGGCGCATCCGGAAGGCGGACGAGTATGATGCGTCGCTCTACAAACTGAACCGGCAGCTGACCAAAACCAAACCTCTCGTTTGCCCGCTGACCAACAACGCGGGCAAACGCTGCTATGATGCCAAGGGCAGAGCGGATCCTAGATCCTAGTCGAGCACTTCGAGGAGCAATTTATGCCGAACCCAGCAAGTGCGGAGTTCATGGAGCTTCATGCCCGGAAGGAAAGTCGCGTACAGGAGTTCCTGTCGTCGCCCGCGCCGCCTCTTGCAGAGGAGTGGTTCATCTCCCCCGCTGAACTGCGGAGGACAGTCACCCGCCTGCAACCGAGGAAGGCGCCGGGGCACGATGGGATTACCAACGCTGCACTCCGACAACTGCTGCCCAATAGAGTCCTAGTAGAGCTTGGTCGACTCTACAATGGGATATTGCGGACAACCCACTTCCCGGAGGACTGGAAGAAAGGCAAAGTGATCGTCTTGCCGAAACCCGGGAAGGACAGGCGTAGAGCTGCCAGCTACAGGCCGATCACGCTATTACCGCACATAGCTAAACTGTTTGAAAGATTGCTGCTGAGACGTCTCCGTCCGTGCATCCAACTTCGGGCGGAGCAGCACGGATTCAGGAGGGGTCACTCCACGGTCACACAACTGACTAGAGTGCTGCACCTGCTTGCGGCTGAGTACAATCGTGGCCGCATATCGTTGGGCGTCTTTCTCGATATCGAGAAGGCGTTCGACCGGGTGTGGCACATAGGATTATTATACAAGCTGGAAGGACAGACCAGTGTCCCTCCTGCTATGTTAGGGTTAATGGCGTCTTTCCTGGAAGACAGGAAGTTCTACGTCTGCGTAGAGGACGCCGAGTCCGCAACAAGAACCATCAGAGCCGGCGTCCCACAGCTGTTTGTCTCCAGTCCTGTACGCGGCTTATACCAATGATATACCTACTCTGGCAGGCAGGCTTCAAGAGTAGGAGGACGACGTTGAGCTGGCGATATATGCGGACGATAGCGCCTATTTCACCTTGTCCAGAAGAGCCCACATAGCCACTGCCAAGATGCAGCGTCTGCTGGACCTGCTGCCACCATGGCTGGAAGAGTGGAGGATGGTCGTCAACGTTGGTAAGACGACCGCTCTGCTCACTCGCCGTCTCAGGAAATTTTCACCTCCGCTGACCCTTAACGGCCAGAAGATTGCGTACCAGAAGGCCGTAACCTACCTTGGATGCAGGATCGACAGGACGCTGCGCATGACCGCGCACGTCGACTTCGTCGTCCTCAGGGCCCGATGTGCGCGGGCGACGCTCTTGCTGGTCCTGGCATCCATGCTACCGATAAGAACCAAGCTCCGGATATACAAGATGTATATCCGGACCATCATCGCCTACGCTGCTCCGGCCTGGTACGCCCTCTGAGGCGGCGACTACAGGTCCAGCAGAACCTGACATTAAGGATGATCGTCGGAGCAGGTCGCTACGTCCGGAATGACGTAATAGCGGCCGACTTGAAGATCGAGAACATCACCGACTTCGTGGCCCGGCTAACGCGCGGCATGTTCGACTGCGCCGACAACGGACCACATGAACACCTCAACGGCTTTGCGCCGTTGCACACTCGGCCACCGGACGGGCGACCTCTTCCAAGAGAACTCCTCTATATATGTGATTAGAGAGTTGAGTAACAACCCACAATGCCGCTGAAAGGCCAACCCAGACTCTACCAGTTAACTTCCTTTTTCCGTAGTCGGATAACCACGGAAAAACACATTACCATCACGGAAAAATCCGCCTAATTCTAACTAGCCTAAAATAGGCTACAAGGACTGTCCCATAGTCATGGGACATGAGGAATACCCGGGCAATGGGGAACACTCCGAGGCCCGATACCTGCACTGTCCCCCGGGCACTGTAGACGACAACACGATGCAATTCGTTCGGGAATCGTTCGGAAATCGTTCGGGAATCCTTCGGGGAAGTTCGGAGAAACTTCAGGAAAAGTGCAAGACCAGCAGTCAATAAGAAGAAGAAAGAAAAAGTGTAGGAAAGTGATAGGGAAAAGTAATTACTCTCTCACGAAACGGTTTGAAGATAATTGCTGTTTTATTCCCAAGGAATTCTTCCCTCAAAATAATACAGTCCACATCGAAGAATTAAGACATTGGGACCGGGACGACTTCAGAAGACCCGTAATCCCCGCCTGAACCTATTTTCTGAAAAGGAAGAGGTTATCGCCCTTGTGTGTTACTCCGTTGCGGAGATCACATACGTTGTTCCCAAACCCAACGTAGGCGTTATAGGAGGCCGGATCGAGAGAAGCCTCGATTCCCCCTTCTGTTTCTTAGTTTAACGTTTGCCCGCTGGTTCCTTTTCAATAGGTTTAGAAAATATGAAAAAAATCTGAAAAGTAGAACTTTATAAGGACTTTCTAGGAAAATCATTTTGAACTTGGATGGAAACAGCAGAACCCACTACCGGAAGCAGTTGCAGGAGCGCGAACATAATGGATACCCACCTTTAAACTCATAAGTGGGAACACTTATTGTGATGGACGGGAAACTACGGAACCCTACACTGAGCGTGGCCCGACACGCTCGACCGGTTTTTTATTAGACAAAGAAATGTTGGCCACTCTGTCCCAATGTGCCAACACATACTGAGACCTACTGTATAGCACAGCACTGAGAATTATAAAAATTTACGATTTCAATTAAGTTGTCGAGGCTCAAACTCACTTTGCTCCTGTCCTAAGAAATTTTAAGGCAAACGCTTATCCTCTAACTTACAATAAAGATAGACATAAAGTCAGTAAAGATATTACAAACATGCCTCTGTTTCATTAACCTTAATGGTACTACAAACACAAACAGATACAAGGGTGAGCGTTTTCCAATAAGTGGCCTCTCAGTTACACACGCCTAATATAAAATACATATATCTAGCTAATCGATATAAATGTTTAGAGCAATAAAAGTTAGACAAACGCCACAAAAGAGGAGCAACTTTCGTTCTTACATAAATCAATACATTGCTTACACTATTTTCAATCTTATTTAGTCGTATACAAACGTATATACGAATACAAACTTAACCTGCGATATTCCGAGAGCATTACTCTACGAATTATCCACGCCGTATCAAATTTATGTATCATTTGCCGCTAAATCCACTGTGCCGGATCATTACTTTTCTTCTTCTAGTGGCCATATTTCTGAAATATTGTTACTTATGTATGGGTTAATATGTTTTCTATTTATAGTATATTATGTGTTTTAGAGTTGTTTGTATACACACAGAGTATTATTATGTAGGTTATTTGTAGTAATTTATATTTATGAGTGATTTATATCTATGAGTGATTTATATGTATTAAGATTGTTATGTGTATACACGTAAAACTTACCTTTATCATATACGTATAAATAGTATACGATGTTTGTAAATGTTAAACACCTAATCAACATCATTTTTTTTATAGAACAGGGTGACAAACGAGCACACAGTCCACCTGATGGTAAGTGGTTGCTGGGGCCCATAGACATCTACATCTATTCTCGATTACGACAAAAATGCAGATGCGTTGTCACCCATTAGGACCAAGATGGAACGCCTCGTTTTCAATAAAAAGGGTCGCCGGTTTTCTACACTCACCATACGAAACATAGCAGCAATAAACTACTATTTTATGCTGGTATTCTGTGAGAGCATCCCCGGTCGAGCCGACCCATTCGTGGTACAACTATACTACTAATATAACTGCAGTATGGCTCTACCATCATCACCATCATCACTATTTCCTCTTTTATACGGCCCTGAGTAAGATATAGATGTAAAATCCAAAAGGTAACAGCATTAACATCACAGAGTGTAGATTTTGGGGATTTTGTAATATTAAAAGCCTTAGATTGTCATGCACGAACAATGCCTCGCTCCCCAGCACGCTCGTCACACAGTTTCTAGAATAACCCTTACTGTTCATCAAACCAAATTACAATTGAAGATTGTAAAACCACGGCTGCCTAGTTAGTCTAGTGGCCGTAAACGCGATCATGATGCCATAAAAGTTCGAATCTTGAGTTTCTTCATGAAAGTGATATATTGAAATTTAAATTATGAAATTTACGGTAACAGGCTGGAGTCAGGAAC
Organism: Parnassius apollo; assembly: GCA_907164705.1. Taxonomy (NCBI): domain Eukaryota; kingdom Metazoa; phylum Arthropoda; class Insecta; order Lepidoptera; family Papilionidae; genus Parnassius; species Parnassius apollo. Next base: position 5,014,054 of record CAJQZP010000693.1, read on the forward strand.
TCCCTGGGCAGTGTTTCACCTTCGAGCCTCGGAAAGCACGAAAAGACGTTAGTCCTAAGCCTGATCTCAGATCTCAGACTGCCGTCCCATCGGACTGTATATGTGAGGAAATAGAGAGTACAACTGTGCTTGGGCACTATAATTTTGTCCTGAGCAACTGACGCTTTGACCGATATAGTTGGTTCTAGAGGACATAATAAAACAATCTAATAAAACTCTTTGACTCCGCACCAATTTCCTTCTTTTCAATATTAAAATGTGTGCGTCGAAAGAGTATCAAGAGGTTACTAGACTACATCCACAATGTTTGACAAGATTATTAAGTTCGAAGGTTAAATAAATGAATAATATTTTTCTTATTTTTGTCTAATTTCAGATTTTATTCTCTTTCTTTTGTTTAAGGCTTGGCAATATGTACGTTTTTTTTTTTTTTTTTGCGCCCGAAGCAATTAAAGGGCTACCCTGTACGTAGGGAGGCGGAAAATGCATTACGCATACCACGATAGCCGGTCTATCGTGGTTATGGGGGACTCACTGTCCTACCGGGGACCCTAAGTGATACCCCCTAAAAACCGCCTTTAGGGACAGGCAACCGGCTGATTAAGCTCTATTGTGCCTTATCATGAGCGACCCTCTTTTGGGAAAAGAGGGCGCAGGCGGCTAAGTGCCGCTGAGGGAGTGCCTACGAAGGCAAATTAATGTCAGATATTACAATAATTTTATTTAATTAGAGTTGGCCTGAGCTGCCAGGAGACAGTTCAGGTCGTTTGAAAGTTTATTAGGCGGGTCCGAGAGAGAGTTTCTCGGCCTGCGGACACGATAGCGAGAGGGGGTGAGGCTGCATAAGAAGCTGCCTCACGAATTAAGTGGTTTGGGTGCGACTCTGAGGCTTTGAAGAAGTTCTCAGAGAGTTTTTTAAGAAATTGTTGAATTGTTGGGAGCTCTAAGTCCCGATGAAGGTCGGCATTGCGGACGTACCACGGTGCGTTCGCAGCTCGACGACAGAATAGGTTCTGAACTATTTGGAGTTCATTTAAAAAGTTAGGGTTTGCGTGGGCAAAGACGGGGCCCGCGTAGGACATGACTGGTCGTATACATACCTTGTAGAGTGTACGCTTGTTTCGAAGGGACATTTTACTGTGTCGACCCAACATACTGTTGAGCCTACTCAGATAAAAACGTGCGTGACGGGTTACTCTTTTGACGTGGGGCTTGAAAGTGAGCCCTGTGTCTAGAGTGACACCTAAATATTTGGCGGACGTATGCCAGGGGACAGGGGTCCCTAGCATACGTATTGGTGGAGTGTTTTTGAGACGGCGTCGTTTATAATCGAAGTGAACGGCGGAGCTCTTCTCCGGGTTCACATCGATGCGCCATTTTTTGAACCAAGCTCCTAGGTCATCAACTGACTTTTGGATCTTGTTCCGTATGAAGGGTAGTGAGACACCTTTGCAGTAGATGGCAGTGTCGTCTGCAAAGAGGGAGAGTTGAACACCTTTCGACGGGATGGGAATGTCGTTGGTGAATATGATGTACAGCAGAGGAGCAAGTACTGAGCCCTGAGGGACACCAGCCTTGATAGTTCGCTGTGAAGAGAGCGTGCCTTCGTGTCTGAAACGAAAGGTACGATGTTTTAAATAGGAGGCCACGAGACGAACTAGACGATCGGGGAGACCTATTTTATAGAGCTTGTAGATAAGGCCTGTATGCCAGACTCTATCGAAAGCTTTGGCTATATCGAAAAAGACCGCGATGGTCTTATGACGACGAGGATAGAAACCGCTGAGGATATATTCCACAATGCGGTGAACTTGTTGGGGACATGAGTGTTTGGCTCGGAAGCCGAATTGATGGGGAATGATAAGAGGGTCGCCGTCTGTGGGAAACAGGTAGCGCCTCATACGACTTTGGATGACTCTTTCGAAGAGCTTGCCCATTGCCTTGAGGAGGCTAATGGGGCGATGGCTGGAGGGGGAGGTTGAGAGGCTTGCCTGGCTTGGGAATTCCAATCACAGTAGCCTCTTTCCACGTAGTGGGAAAATAACTAAGGTTGAAGCAGGCGTTGAAGATAATAGATAAAAAGGTTAACACCTGCTCGGGAAAGTGTTTTAGGGCTTGGTTGGAGATGCCATCCGCGCCCGGAGCCTTTTTAGGCTTAAGTCCTTTGATGAGGGATGAGATCTCATCATTGGACACAGAGATAGGTTCAGAGGCCGTGGGGGGTGAGCTCCGGCGGTGGACCTCATCCTCCACTGCCTGGACGTGTGAGGGGTCGACGGGTTGAGAACTGGGAGAGCATTGAGCGGCAATGCTATCTGCAAAGCACTCAGCCTTTTCCTCGTCCTCGAAAGCAACCGTGCCGTCGGGACGGGAGAGAGGGGGAGTGTGGGTGATAGCGTCTATGCGGAGGGCTCTAGCAATCTGATAGTACGCTGTGTGAGATGGAGAGATATTCTCCATGAGCTTACTCTTTTCGAGGTCTCGAAATACAGAGAGGCGGAAGCGGAGTTCTCGTTGAAGACGATTGGCCGCGCGCCTATATTCGGGGGTGGGATATTTTGCTGCTCTCCGGAAAGCAGCTTTTTTGGCTTTTATTAGGTTGCTAATATGTAGGGGAAGCCCACTATTGTTAGCAACCGGGACGACCCTTTCGTTCTCCTTAAGGGAGGATTTAATAAGGGTGGAGAGTGAGTCGACCGCGGTGTCGATTTTTTCGGGACTATCTAAGTCCGACGGTAGGGAGATGGTAGAGTCCTGTGAGTCCAAAGCTTTAGCTAGGGACTCCTTGAATCCCTTCCAGTTAGTGAAGGTTTTCGTGTATGTTGGGGGAGGTGGCTGATGGCCAAGAATGAGGGAGACCGGTCGGTGATCTGATCCTAGATCGTCTAGTGTCTCGATTGCTCCGAGGTTGAGAGAAACTCCTTGGAGTAACGCAAAATCTAACACATCGGGGGCGTGATCGGTGTTATCGGGAAAGTGAGTAACACCGAGAGGACTATGGACGGTAATATCAAGAGACTGCGTGATATCGAGCAGTATCTTGCCACTAGGGGGACGTAGTGCGGCATGTCCATTCAGTATGCTTGGAGTTAAAATCTCCAAACATAATGACTGAATTGCCTAAAGATAAAATGGCCTCAAAATCCTTTTTAAGGGGGATAGGTTCCTGAAGGGATGTAACAGGAGGCTATGAGGATGGACTGATGTCCAGTCATAGCTAGCCTGCATACCGTGGCTTCCATGTTGGTAAGCTGCGGAGTAGAAATGGGCGAGCAATGAAGTGTCTTCTTGTAATAGATGGCCGTTCCGCCGCCTCGGCGGTCGGGTCTGTCGTTACGAAGAAGAGAGAAGTTTTTAATAGAAAGGCCTCTAGTGTCCTTATCTTTGAGATTGGTTTCCTGTAGGAGGAGGAAATCGACTTCACGATTCCGAAGAAAGAGCTTGAGCTCTGGGAGGTTATTTCGCAAGCCGCGAATATTAAATGATACAAGCGATAAACCCTTAGGTTTGATACGACCGTGAGATCTAGGTAGGTTAGTTTGCTCAGGCATTGGAGTTAAGTTAATTACGCTAACTTAACTTACAACGCTAGTAGAAGATCGTTATGTTCGGCAAGAGCGAGTAGACGCTCTTGGGGGACTTCGCCGCGCGCAGTTTGCGTGCTATTACTGTAATCTCTCTAACATCTATATTCCTAATCGCGGAGTATAGCGTGTTGTAGTCGTCTGTTGTGGGCTCTGCCTCGTGTGCGTACGAGGTTGTCCGCGGAGGGTCTGCCTTTTTGGGCCCCCAGGGAAAGACTGGAGGCTGCATTGGCTTTGAGAAGCCCGGAGGGGGCCGAATTATGCCCTGAAGGGGCCTAGGGGGGACCCTGAGGGGGCCTAGGGGGACCCTGAGGGGGCCTAGGGGGACCTTGAGAGGGTCGAGAGAAGCCCTGGATAGGCTGAGAGGGGCCCTGACGGGGCCGTTGATGGAGGGCCGGGAAAGTGCGGTCATTCACCGGCGGTGGAGCTTTCCTACTGGGGCGAGGTTGAGGTGCGCGTGGGCAACCCTTGTAGTTCGCCGGGTGTCCTGTCTGGTTGCACAGGACACAGGCGGGCGGGGATTCGGCGTCTTTGGGCCGGGGACACTCTTTAGTGTTGTGTGGCTCCAGGCACTTCACGCACCTGGGTGGGGCGGAGCAGTTGGCCGCCGCGTGACCATAAAGTTGGCAGCGGTGGCATTGCGCCGGGAAACCGGGCCTATGTGGGGGCTCTACCTTCACCCTTGACAGGCCGCACACTGTGCGCACCTGCCGGAAGATGGCTTTAGCCTCCGGCACGTTGGACAAGATTACTAGGGCAAGGTTGTATCTCTTGCCCATACGGTTGTGCATTTTGTGCACTGCTTCCACTGGGAAACCTTGGGACTTAAGGTCCTCGAGGATTTCCTCGTTGGAGAACTCAAAGGGAACGCCTCGGATGACGGCCCTGACTTTACGCTCTTCAGGGAGAGCGTAAGTGTGGTATGAGATGCGCTCGGCTGTGAATAGCCGGGTGATTGCGCGGAAGTCCTCGATCGAGGTAGGGATTATTTTGATTGCCTCCCCGAGGTTGACTGCATGATCGTATTTGATGCCTGCGTCGTAGCAGGTCTTAGACAGTTGGGTGAACTTTGCCTTGTCTCTTAGGAAGACAGGGGGCGGGACTTGCTTCTTCGCCAGCACTGGAGCACAACGAGAGGCTGGTTTAGATGGAGTGGGGATGTCTAGTGACATCAGTGGGACGGGTGCAGCGTCAAGGGCTGCGGAGGTTGAAGGAGCGGCAGGGGCCGCTGAAGTAGGGGGGTGCGTTTCAACGCGGCGCGCTTTCCGTTGCGCTTGGAGGTGACGGTGGTGAAGTTTGACTCACCGGTTCCGTCGGAGTCAGAGGACTCCGATGAACCGGAGCCGGAGGTAGTGGCGCGCCTCTTCCGGGAGGACGGCGCCGAGGACTCGGAGTATGCGTACTCCATTTCTAGGGGGGCAGATTCGAGTGGGGCAAAAGAGTTCCTCGTTTCGAGGTAAGATGCGATTACCGGCGGCGGATGGTGTGCCTGAGGGGCAGGGAGGGAAGCCTGGGCGGCGATGGTGGCGATGGCGGCGAGGACCGTCTCATTGCCGTTTAAACCGAATTGGTTAATGAGGGCGGCGAGGGACTCAGTGAAACTGGGTGTGGCCATTTTGGGTCAGTAAGCAAGCTGAGCTATGTATAAATAAAGATGAGGGCGGGTCCCTGCTCTCGGTAGAACAGGGACTAGATCGCGAGACGTACTACGACACACTATACACGTAATACAAGAATAACAAGAACACAAGAAAATAAAAAAAAAAAAAAAAAAAAATGAAAAATGATAATGAAAATGAAATGAAATGACAAGTGAAAATGAAAAGCGGAAGTCAGTCAGACCTCCCTGCCCGAAGACAGGGGGGCAAGAGCTGTAGCGAAAAAGTGACTCACCAGCAGCCTCGACGCTGTTCCGCGTGAGCAGGACTGCGGAGGCGCGTGAGAGCGCGACAGCACTACCGTACTGTACGGGAGCGCGGACCACCAGGAGGCGACCGTCCGAGAGCGGTGCCGCCGGCGGACTAAGCACTGCGTCAGCGCTGTACAGCGCGAGCGGGACAGCGGGGGCGCGAGAGCGGGGAGCACTACCGTACAGGAACGAAAGCGCGGACTACCTGGATGCAACCGCTCGGAAGCGATGCCACAGGCGGAATGGTGAAAAAAAAAATAAAAAAAAATGAATATGTACGAGTAAACCCGTAATTTTTATATGGTAGCGTAACTGGAGCACGTGCTCGTATTTGACGTCATTTTAATGCATTTTACAACATCATATTGTTTTTAAAATAAATACAAGGCGTTTAGTGTAGGTATGGGAGGTGGTACGTAGAATTCGCTTAACGAATTTTATAGCCCAATAAAGTCAAATTCGTTTGCTTGAAACATGTCAAATGAAATAAATGGCGGGGGGGGGGGTTTTTTTATTAAAAATTGAAACATTAAAGTTACTAATAGTTCAATTTCTGTAAACGTCTCGGTGATTCTAATCAGTGTTAGTTTTGCTTTTATATTTTTGCTATAAAAATGTTTATCAATATGTAATTGCTGCGTACAGGCTTTTTTTTAAATGGATGTAATGATTACTCATCAAAGATAATCACCGCGTTATACAACTGTGTTAATATGGCAGATAAAATGTTTGAGATTGGCATTTCAGAATAGATACACTACCATAAATCACTCACCATCGGGCACGACCTGGTAGCGGAGTGACGAAACGTTTGGCAGCAGCAAGAACGAGGTTTTGCCAGGCTTACAAATAATTTTTCTAGATCATGTAGAATGATGTGAATACTACTTATTTTACATCTACATATTTTTATCGAATAATGGTGACAAACAAGCATATAGTTTACCTGATGGTAAGTGGATGCTGTGGCCCATAGACATCTACATACAGGGTTATTTTGCAATAACCGGCCAAATTTGCAGAGAAGGTTCAGAATAAGTAATACAGACAAATGGTGAAAAAAAATTAATTAAAAACACTCAAAAATTCTTTCCTGTTTATCTTTTAAATTCGAAATAAGGGGTAATGCATTTTTTTACCGATTTTACTTTGCACGCAAACATTCGTAAGGGTCGATCGGTAGGCAAAAATGCCATAAATCACATTCGATTTGGTATAGTTACAAATAGAAGTAGAAGCCTTATTCATTCGTATTTTCAATAACTGCAATAACTGTATATCAATATCTATATATTTGAACTTAATTTTAAAATTTGCCTACTCTTTGAAAAATAACCTTGTATTTCCTCAATGCGTTGTCATCCTTGATGACAAAGATGGATTGCCTGGATTGCAGCAAAAAGGGTCTTCGGTACTCTACACACGCCATACAAAACACAGCAGCATTAACTGTCATTATAGGCTGATATTCTGTCCTAAGAACCGTGGTAGCTCAGATGGTTAACGCTCGCGGTAAATATAACAGGACGCGAGTAACCCGGGTTCGATCCGCGCCGGCACCAATGAAATTGTTAATTGCAATTTTAAGTGCTTATTTACCACGTGCTCGGCGGTGAAAGAAAACATCGTGAAGAAACCTGCATGTCTGAAGAATAAGAAAAAAAATATTTTGAAGACACGTGAAGTTTTCGTTGTCCTAAAATCCTCTCAGATAAAACGGAAGTCCTGTGCCCAGCAATGGGACTGAATGAATGAATATATAAGCTGTGACCTTTACTTTACTTTAGTTATTCTGTCCTACCTTGGTCGAGTCGACCCATTCGTGCCACAACTACAAGAAAGCTGCAGGTGGACACGACCACGTATCCACGAACACGTATAATATTTGTTTGACATGTTTATCCATGTGCTATTTATGAGTAAAACATACCCGTGCGATATGGGAAAATCCTTATTGTGGATGTACCCGTCCTAAAAAAACCCTTGTTAGTTTGTAAGCAGGGCGTACCGCGTGCAAGTGACGGTAACATTTAGCAGAAAGTTGTTATATATACGCCTTACTCCCAAACATACCAATAAATCACATCAATAAATCAATCGAGCTTAACTCTGAGATTCATTTATAGTGAATAGAACGCGATATAAATAATTAATATTAATTATATGTCGAGTATAATACATCTCCTTTTCGTTTGCAATATGTTCAAACTAATTCTCTTTCGTAAAGCTTTTTGGTATACTTTTTTAGAATTATTATCTCACAAGATTTATTGCAATTGGAAGCTTATTCAAAAATACAATCACAAAATGTGCCTTTGATTGTTTCATGTGAATTTAAGACTTAATCATACGTCATATAGATGAATTACGGCAGCAGTAGCGATGGGTCGGCTTGAACGGGGCAAAGATGTTGTTACGAGCTTGGGGTTCGTGACAATAAAAGCTGTTAACATACGCCCCGTACCAGGCATTAATTATGGCGCGCAGCAATATACACACTTCCACAGAATATCAGAGTGAAACAACTTATTGCTGTTGTGTTTCTTATTGCGTGTGGAGTGAAATGAAGATCTTATTTATATGTAACAAACTCCTCCACCTCAGACCTCAGGGAGGGAAATGTTCTGCGTTTTGATTAATGTAGGTGGCATTTCTGTTCTCTATTGGCATACTCTTAGCTTCAGATAGCTTGTGTATTCGTTTTTCACTCTCATGTTTTTATAAAAAGGAAAGAATTAAAAGTACAAAAGGATTACTTAACAATTTTTCTAATGATTTTATAAAAGGTGTCTGAAGAAGTTAAAAAGAAATAAAGGTTATGAGTAGTCGCAGACACGTAAATGTTTCCGTACGATTACAAGGGTGGGGGTGAAGGTTAAGTTCCTGGGGTTCCTTTGCGCTACACTTGCTAACTGTGGATTCATTGAGGATCACCAGCTGATTAGTGACCGCCAATACGGTTTTCGCCGTGGTCGGTCAGCTGGTGATCCTCTTGTCTACCTAACTCATAGATGGGCGGAGGCAGTAGAGTCCAAGGGGGAGGCATTGGCCGTTAATTTGGACATTGCGAAGGCCTTCGATCGGATTTGGCACAAAGCGCTTCTTTCGAAGCTCCCTTCCTATGGGCTTCCCGAGAAATTGTGCGATTGGATCACCAGCTTTCTTGCAGATCGGAGCATCAAGGTCGTTGTTGACGGTGCAAGCCCCGATTTCAAGCCTATTAACGCTGGTGTTTCACAGGGCTGCGTGCTATCACCAACACTGTTTCTTCTGCATATCAATGATATGTTGCAAACCTGTGACATTCATTGCTATGCAGATGATAGCACTGGTGATGCTCTTTACACCGGTCGAGCCAATATTTCTCGGGAAAACGTCTCCGAGTGCCGGAACAAACTTGTGTCTGAAGTCGAGTCTTTGCTGAACAGAGTCTCGGATTGGGGGCGACTAAATCTAGTCCAGTTTAACCCCCAGAAGACACAAGTTTGCGCGTTAACCGCAAAAAAGAACCGCTTTGTCGTATCCCCTCAGTTTCAAGGCACTCCCCTTGTTGCCTCAGCCAGTATCGGAATCCTCGGCGTCGACATATCGAGTGACGTGCAGTTTCGTGGTCACTTGGAAGGGAAGACCAAATTGGCCTCTAAAAAGCTTGGCGTGCCCAGCAGAGCGGGACAGTATTTCATGCCGGCACACCGCCTGCAACTTTACAAGGCGCAGGTTCGGCCGCACATGGAATACTGTTCCCATCTCTGGGCTGGGGCTCCCCAGTACCAGTTCCACCCGCCCAGCGCAATCATCGTCGACGACCGAGTGCTTTCCGATCGGCTCGATTCACTGGCATTGCGAAGAGATGTTGCATCCCTTTGCATTTTCTTTCGCATATACCATGGAGAGTGCTGTGAGGAATTGTTCGGATTAATCTCAGCCGCCAAATTTCGTGAACTATTTAATAACTATTTCACTATCTAACTATCAAACTATTTCATATCTGGGGACTAAGATGGAATGCCTCATTGCCTGTAAAATTATACCGGCTTTTTATACCGTTCAGACTGGGACACAGTAGTGGGAGTACTATTTGGCGGCGGAAATAGGTAACTAGGCGGTACATCCCTGACGGACTCTTGCGGATGAGTTGTTCTATCATCTTCTAAAGGTCAATTTGGAAGTTGACCTTGACTTCCTCTGTTATTATCATCATCATCATCATTACCACCCTTCAAAAGTCCACTGCTGAACATATGCCTCTCTCAAGGAATGCCACAAATCACAGTTCTGAGCCACCTACATCCATCAACACTCGGTCGTCACACAGTTCGTCACTCCATCTAGTGGGGGAATACCCTATACTAGCTTGCCAGCACCAGGCTGCCACTCAAAAATCTTTTTTCATCATCGGTTATCAGTTCTTCGAGCTATGTGGCCGGCACATTGCTACTTCAGTTTACTAATCCATTGGGCTATGTCGGTTACTCTGGTTCTACTTCGAATATCCTCATTCCTAAAATTTATTACGCAGAGAAACTCAGAGCATAGCCCTCTCAATAGCTCTGGTTGTAAAATCTAGTTTCTTCTCAGATTCAGATCTTTTGAGGTATGCCTGACGAGGTGATGTGTCGCAATCCCCCGAACGCTACCAAACCGAGTTGAATCCGTCGATTGACCTCTTTTTCGAAGTTAGATTTACCTAGTCAGACTATATGTCCCAGGTAAACATTCTTGTCAACAACTTCGAGCTTAACATTTCCAACAACCAACGGTATTGGTGTGACACGGACATCACACATGACTTCATTACACATGACTTTTGTTATGTCCATGTTCATCTTAAGACTTATCCGTTGGGAAGCGCTAATGAGGTCATTGTCGCCTTTCGCGTTGACCTAATCGCACTACAGTCACGATACTACGTGGAGCAAACGTTCAAATTCGTAAACGAATTACAGATTGACTATTATTTTTTTATCTAGTTTTGCCTATCAACAAGCCTTTCCATAAATATGAACACGTTACAAAACTTGCAACACAGTGAATTAATAGACAGCCGCACCGACTTTTCAAACTCTCCGGTGAGCGCCATTTCGGTATTTTTAACTGTTGAAGGGATAGAAATTAAAATTATGGTGTCATTTTATGCTGGTATTCTTTGAGAGCGTGGTATTTCCTCGGTAGAACGAAAATATTCGTGTTGCAACGCTGCAAAGTGACCCCACAACGTAATTATTGACACATTCTCTAACTTCATTATCTGGCTTTCATAGTCTATTAATAAATATGTTACAAAACATACAATCATAATTTTGTTTCTGTGGAAGTATAACGTTAAAAATTGTATAATTAACTATATTAATGTTGCTAGAAACTTACTAAATTAATAACCCGATAAAACAAAAATCAAGGTTCTGTTTCAAATAATTTATTTGCTAAGACACGCAATCATTTTCCGATTGGTTAGCACGTTGTTGATTAAACACACGCGATTCCGTCCTTGCATATAATCAGACTAAATAACTACGGGCTATAATCTTATTTGCATATGACTTGTATAAAAGTAAAATGATTAAAAATGAATTACTTAATAGTTATTTTCTTATGTGGTAGAGGAGCTACATTACGGTTGTAGCACGAATGGGTTGGCGCGACCAGTGAAGACTCACCCTCACAAAGAATACCCGTGTAAAATAGCAGATTAATGCAGCTGTGTTTTGTATGGGTACTCACTGTATAGATCCGAAGACCCTTTTTCATTTAGCGTTGCATTCCATCTTAGTCCTCAGAAATGACAGCGCATCTGCATTTTGTTTGTTAATGGAGGATAGATTTATATAGGCCAAAGCACCCACTTATCAAGTGGACTGTGTGCTCTTTTGTCATACTTATTATATAACAATCGGAAACAACGGAATGAATAAAATTACTTTACAGATTATATTGAACTTATTTTTAACTCCAGACGTTTATTTCTTTGTTTGACCCGTGTACTAGCGAGAACCTGCAATAGTAATACAAAAAACCAAAAGAAATGTTTGCTAGTTCATTTTCTATACGTTCCTGTATCGTGTGTCTCTGATAAAAAAAATGCATTTGCAAGCATGCCGGGCACAGCTAGTTTTACTTTAAAAGAAACCTCGGCAACTGTTTCGTTGTTTTAGTGTTCGTTAGTCCGGTTACAGTTACTAATCATGTGGTTTCAAGGAAAGTAAAAGGAAACAAATCCCGGATCTAGAAAAAAAAACAGTTTATTTGGTATTTTTGGTCAAGATATTCTTAATCTAGGTAGTAAGGAATCCCGACGGCAATTAGAATGTTAGAATAAGTTGTCGTGAGCAAAGTTGATTCGCGTAAAAGAAAATCTAACACACTACATACGATTATATTCTTATTTATTATACCCATGACGTTATTTTTGGACGTTTGCTTGTCCAGGTATTTAGAAAACCTCGCTTCGACGCCGAGGTTCCTGGTTCCGTTGTGCACACAATTTGCTTATTTTCGGATCTGATTCGTTTTCTTTTACGAACATAGGCCACTGTCGATATCAGCTGAATTTGTATCAATCGTTACGCTCGACACGTGGACTGACGTTCGCAGTGACAGGCGTCTCAAACCTTTGACAGTGCCGCCCATCGACAATCTGGTAGTATTATACCGGATGCAAGATGGTAATAACTTCATTTATTGGAAGCCATAAGATCTCTCTGGCATTTCCCATAGTGGTCTTCTGCGACATCGACGGGATGAAACAGGGTTTGTAGTTAATTTGTTTAATGTTAATTTGTTTAATGCGGGAAATAGAGTAAATGGGGCCTTGCACTCTATTGTGAAGAGTCAAAATGTGTCGAAAAAGGCACGTATGGCAATTCACAATGCTGTGTTGGTCAAATTCAAATTCAAATTCAAATTTATTTAATTGCCATAAATAGGGTAAGTGATAGGTTTTTTACAATAAAAATAAGTTGCTTAAAGACCTATTTAGCCATGAGATACGGCATGCAATTGTTTTTTTTTAAATTACCAAATAATATAGCTGGTAGTCGATTCTAAAATGTCAAGTTATTAAATGTAAGTTATATAACTCAAAATGTCATAATTTACTATATCAATATTAAAATTTAAATACACTCAATCAAAAATGAAGGTCTGATAAAACAGTGATACGCAGTGATACACAGCAATTACGTCTATCACATGTCAACATGCATATTATTATCATTTTGAAATTCTTTAACACTATAATAACATTTTCTTATTAGCCATTCACGTAACTTTTTGGTCATGAGAATCATAGAGCCGTGTTTGAACTGCTTTGGAATTTTATTAAATATTTTTACACACATACAGTAACAACCTTTCTGATAGACAGAAGTTTTTGGTTTATGGTCTAAGACAAGCCGTTTACTATCTCTAGTGCTTCGTGGATATATATCACAAGCTGACTTAAATAACTCTGCATGTTGTTTGACAAATTTATATATTTCCAATATTTACATGCCAGGGACTGTTAATATACCCAGCTTAATAAATAGGGGCTTGCATATATCAAATGGACCTTTACCGCATATAGCACGTATACATTTTTTTTGTGCGATGAGAACTCTATTTGCTTCAACGCTGTTGCCCCACAGAACCAGACCATAATTAATATTAGACGCGACGTAACCATAATAAGCAGACATAGTTACGCTAAGAGTCGTTATCTTAGTTAAACGCCTTAAGACAAAAGCAAACCTATTAATTTTATTACAAACTTTATCAATGTGGCCAGTGAAATTTTAAGTTCTCGTTAAGTACTACACCCAAAAATGAGACCATTGTAGTCCTTTCAATAGGTATGTTTTTGTACATCACATTAAGATTATTTGCTGCTCGTCCTTTTATGTTAAAATTTATGAAATTTGTCTTATTCAGATTTACATTTAGATTAATTAATTTAAGATATTGGACTATATTATTAATTGTGTTATTAATGTCATTTTCATAATTATTTAAATTGTCATTATAATTTGATTTAACAATAATGGAAATATCATCTGCAAACATTATGCATTGATGTTTAGTCAATCTCGGTAAGTCATTTATATATAATAAAAACAATATAGGACCCAGAACGCTACCCTGTGGTACTCCAAACTTATTTATTTTATAATTAGATCGATCGGGTGTAGTTGTATTTCTCTCGCTTATTCTATTTATTTCTACGCATTGATGTCTATTTTCTAGATACGTTTTAAGCCAAGAGTGAGAAAGACCTCTAATCCCATACTTTTCCAGTTTATCTAACAAGACATTGTGAACTACAAAATTGAATGCCTTAGACATATCGAAGAAAAGTACAGTAGTACGCTGTTTATCATCGAGTCCAAGAATAACGTTATGTATTAGATTAAAGCACGCGAGGGTAGCTGATTTTCCCTTTTGGAACCCATTTTGCTCCGGTGTAATGATTTTGAATTTCGTTAAATAGTTGAGCAGTCTTTTTTGCATGGCCTTTTCAAATACCTTTGATAACACCGGTATTAATGTAACTGGGCGATAGTTACCGATTTCAGATTTATTCTGTTTTTTGTAGATAGTTTTCACGATCGAGAATTTAAGAGCCTCAGGAAAGCATCCTGTTTCAAAGGATAAATTAATTAGGTATGTTAATACTTGGGCTAGTTCGTTTTTACAGAATTTTAACACTTTTGTTGAGATTTCATCATACCCACATGAGCTAGAATTGTTTAGTGATTGTATAATACGAGTAGTTTCTGTTGAATTCACCGGTTCAAGAAAAATTGACTTTGATATATGATTGATCGTTGATAGTATATTTCGCTTTTTGTCCATATCATATATATACCATCCATCACTTAGGTTTACGTAGTAATCATTAAACAGTTCAGCTATTTTTGTCCCATTTGTTATTATACTATTTTCGTATTTCATATGTGTAATGTAATTTTGTGGGGGTTCGCTTTCCGTTACATCTTTGATGAGTTTCCATGAAGCTTTACAAATATTCTGACTGTTCTGGAGATATTTGATATTGCAATTTTTTTGGGCTATTGATATGCACCTCTAAAGCATTTTTGAATACCTCAAGTAAGCTTCTCTGTCCTCGTTAGTTTTTTGTTTATAATACTTGAAACGCAATGATCTTTTAGTTTTTATGCAAACTTTTATCCCTGGGAGATCCATTTTGGCTTTGAATTTTTATTGGTAATTTTAATTTTTAATTTCAGAAAGCATGATTTATAAAGTGTACAAAAAAGATCATAGAATCGATCGAATGCTGCATTCATGTTTTTCGCGTTGTAAACATCTGAGAAAGATAGTGACTGTAAGTAGCCACGAAACTTTAGAAGATTTTCATTGCAGTAGTCTCTCTTGTGTAAGAACCAGTATTGTAGACTATGAGTATTTTCTATTGAGAATGACAATATTTGGGCAGTATTGTGATCAGATAGATGAAGCGGCATTGTCACGCCCTTAGCTTGTTTAATATTACTTAAAATGTGGTCTATACAGTTATTTCCTCTAGTAGGTTCATTTATGTGAATTTTTAAATTAAAGTATTTAGCCATATCTTTTAATTGTTGCGATGCTCTAGATTCCACTAATGTATTTATATTAAAATATCCAGTGATGATAATTTTATATTGTGTAAATGTCTTTAACAGTTCATGGGTCACCGCTTCCAGCCTCGTTAAAAATGAGTGAGCAAATCTATTGTGAGAGGTGTAAACAGATAATATCATTACTTTGTATTTAGGGATTCTTATTCCGCAGCACTCAAATACTTCTGGTAATAAGTACTTGTCAAAAATTTTGAGTTCGTTGCAAGTAAGGCCTTTCTGCAGAAAGATGCAGGTACCACCACGTTTATTATTCCTAGAATAGCTTGCTGCTTGTTTGTAATTTGAGAGAGTAGCATTTTTCTCCTCACCTTTTTTTATAAATGATTCTGAGAAGCATATTACATCAGGTTCTGAATCACAGTCTTTCAGTTCAGAGAGCGTCACTTCTAAAAGGTCCTTTTTTGAGAGCAAACCCGCTATATTTTGATGCAAAATAATAACACGTTTTTTGTTTAGGTCTTTAACACATTGGAGGATGTTTTTTGGTTACTGTGTGGAACGAAAAAGATAATTTTGCCGTAAGGGAAAGAAAAAGTCTAATATGGAAGTCTGCTTGTATCTATATCCACAATTTGTCAGTTTTTGTTGTGATTTCTTTAACACTTTTCCGTTACATCCGCTCTTCTGAACATGGTTCTTGATAAAAGAATATTTTAGAAATGTTTTCTCGTAATATAAAGAATCAATAAATATGTTAATACTATGACAGGCGTTCTTTAAATAACAATGATAATATTTTTTTAGTTTCAATAAAGTGACTATTTTTAAACTTTTTACATATTAATTTTAATTGCGTGTTTAATGAATTATTATTTAAATGCTTACTACTAGTTACATTCATTACAATAACGGTGGCATGCTTTAGTAATTTCAATGCAGCATATAATTCCGCTATGGCTGTTACCGGATCATCATCATTTTCTCCTACACATAAAAATAACCTTATCGTGTGTGTCTACCTTTAAATTGGTACATAGCTTTAGGACTTCTTCCGTAGATGCAAATGGCTTGATGAACGCTGTTACTTGGTAGTCCCCGTATCTGCTATTCATTCTTGACTTAGTGAGTTCTGCCACGAGACCAATGCACTGTTACGTCTCCATAATGAAGATATTCTGTTTGGTGAATGCATTATTTTTTTATTGTTTTCAGTTTTGTCGCGAGATGTAAGCTGTTCTTCATCCCTTTGAGTAGTGAGCTTGATGCTAAGTTCTTGTATTTGATTCTCTAGCTCGGTAATCTCTTTTTTGGCTTCGTTCGTAAAAGTTGTAACATTTTTTATCACATTTCTTTGAAGAAATTGGAGAAAAGTGTGATGAATGGCTGTATTTAGAAGTGTTTGAGGGGGGTAAGTGAGACGTGAAATCCCTTATTTATCTCATTTGTGCTTTTAATTATTGGAGATTGACAGATGTTCTTTAGAACCTCAATTTCCTTTTTTAATTTATTTATTTCTCTTTTGTATTCATTGTTTTCTATTATCGTATTCTCTAACTCATTTTGTGTACTCGAGAGATTAATTTTTAATTCTTTAATTTCTTCCTTCATTTCCCGCATTTCGCATATTTTAAAAGTTGAGTAATCTTCACTCCTTGAGAACATTTCCAAGGAGGATTCCTCTAGTTCGTCGCATTCTTCTTCCGTATCGATCCCGCATGAATCAAGCAGAGGAGATGAAATATCTACAACTGATTCCGATTTAGGTGACGCAGTTTGTTTAGCTGCTGAGACAGTCTTTTTTCTTAATGTGATTTTTTTATATTCCGTGTGTGAACGTGTAGATTTTAATTCTTTTTGGCTTTTTAAGCAGATTTTGCATTTCCACGCAGCTTTTTTTTCTGCTTGCATTAATCGATAATAGCTTTTCTGACAAGCCAATACAATGAAAGTCGAATCTTTTTTTGCACTGCGAGCATAATATCGTATCTCTTGCCTCTCTGTTACATTTGCATTTATCACATATAACAGATTGATATCGGCTAGTTTTCATGTCATTATTCTGTTTTCCGTCCATTTTTAATGTTCCTGTTTAATGTTTGTTATTTTTCTTTTTTATAAAATTTGTATAAAAAAAGATATTGGTCAATTTTACAAAAGCTAGATTTAAGTGTTAAAAAGAATTAAAAAAAAAATTAATTCGAGGATTTGAAGCCTATCTCGTACGCAGACCGTGCTCTCACTAAATATACCACGCGTCACTTATGCTAGTCTTAGAAATTTCTGTTTATATTGTGATTGCAATGGAATGACAATCAGGTAGTTCATTGACCTTTATTATGGACTGCTGAATCACAATAGCTATTTCACTTGTAATTACCGTCACAGTCACAGATCTCACAAAATTTTATTTACTTTCTAACGGTACTTGATCTTAGCTTCACGTATATATATATGTATATATATATATATATATAAATATATATATATATATATAATTTAGCTGTTAATATGTAACTTTTCGTTTAATTACGAAAAAAAATCTACAGAGCTTCGATTTAAAACAGCCGCACGGTCGGGTGTACACCTTAAAACATCCCTACTTTAACGTATGGTAGTGAAAGTTGGGTGTGGCATAAGAAGCACGAAAGTAGAATAAATGCAGTAGAAATGCGGTCGTTAAGGAGTATGTTAGGGCTGAATCTGAATAACAGGGTAAGAAATTGTGTAATAAGAGAAGAGTGTGGTTTGCAAGATGATGTGGTGACCAGGATTAAGAAAGGAATGCTTCGGTGGTTTGGTCATGTGGAAAGAATGAATGAGGAAAGAGTGACAAAGAAAATTTATGGCGCAGAAGTGAATGGCAGAGTCGGAAAGGGACGTCCTAGGCGAAAATTTATCGACCAAATTGGCGATTTATTGAAAACGGGCCAAATTAGGAGTACCCTTAACCGACGAGCATGTATGCGTAGGTGTATGGATGTGAAGGAGGCAAGAGAGGTGTGTCACGATCGTGCCAAATGGAAGTCTGTAGTCTCTGCTTACCCCTCTGGGTGACAGGCGTGAGTGTTTATGTATGTATATGTATGTATTGTTTAATGCCACTTTTATATTTATATTTATTTAAATAGATTAAAAGAGAAAATCGCTTTAGTAAATTAAAACATCTTTAGAATTTTACTTATTTTGAATTACTTAAAAATAATTTTATATTTCATTAACGAATTCTTTAATCGGCGCATGAGCACCGAAAACTATTCCACCTTAATTTATTTATGTGATTATCATCAAATTGTCCTACTGACGATATAAATACATGTTGCCGTTAGGCAACTCGGTGCCATATTGTTTAAACCGACTTTTTTCCAATTAAAATGAGTTCTTCTTTGAAATCGAAATAAAAAAATGTTCTATTACTTTTTACGATACAGTAATATTATCAGAGGTATGAATTTTTAAAGGTTTGAAAATCTTTAATTCGGATACTTTTGACTCATTCTAGGATATTATTATACATAATACAAATATTTCATTCTTGTAACCTACCGGGTCCAACTATGCCTGTACCAGTAACCTTCGTGGAAGTGCAAGCAATATGTTGACAAAGTTTTACCGCAATCTTATGAACGTTATGGCAGCGCTTAAAATTCTAACCAAAAATATTAATAATACCTCTCGTGCCCTGATGCTTTCTTGTAGTCTTTAGCCATCGATCTGATCAGCGTTACGATGACATATTGTGGTAAGTTCTCCCACTCCTTAAGCACAGCAACTTTACTCGGGAGTGGATTAAACACCGGGAACCCTGGCTCGGACTCACCGGATGTTCTGGGGAAAGTTTCACTTTAACACTTTTTTGTGTTTTAATGAGTTAATGAGGGTAGCAATTTATTCTCAGTGTAATGTGGTTGGCAAAATTGCTTGTTTAAATTAAATTAATGTGAGAGAAAGGATTTATGTAAAGCTGTTCAACAGGACAATGTCGTACCGGGCCATGCCTCGCGCGGCTTGTTGAAATTACACATCCGTCCGGTCCAGGCTTATGAATTGTAGAGTTACACCGATCGAAAGGACGCACGCGTCCTGGCCAAACCCGAGCGGTTAGACGTAGGGAAATACTAGTTTGCAGTTGTATGTGACGGCTTTAGAGAAAGGTGTCATCCGGTCCATGCGTGTTCGAAGGGACGCACGCTTTCGATAATTATATGATTGAGGATGCTATATCTACAAGAGAGTATGTTGTTGAAGCATATATCTTCTATCGAAGCTAATACTGCCGTGCAAGCTGTACAACGATCTGTGTGCCTGTGTGTGCTTAGTTGAAAGAGCCAGTTATCCGGTCCACGTTGTCATATGAGATGACGACTGGTCGAAGGGATGGTGTCGTTCACTGAGTTAGGTGTTGTCATATGAGATGACGGCTCGACAAAAGGATGCCTTAGCTAGTGTCAGTTTGCCTGAGGTCAACTGTAATTAATTACTTGGCGTATGTACGTTTAAATGTTCAAAGATAGGGACAGTGTACTTATTTATGTCGGTACAGACGAGTGGAGGAAGTGGTGATTAATATTATTTGTTACAATAATACATGAATATACATGACCAAGGACGGTTATATGTCAGGATTGGCTGTGTCGATATGTCTATAAAATACTGGTTATATCGAGAGTAAAAAGGTTTTACTCTGACGAAACGTCGTATCGTTGGTAACGTGGCAACCGTTGTTGTCATATAGGATTTTAAGAGAAAAAATATTGAGGACCGTACCACATATTTGCAACGATTTGGTAACTGTCTTCTTATTGTATTTTAATGTGTTTTGGTCTGCGATAAAAAATATATTCATCATTGGTTGATTGAAAGATTTATATACAGCACTACGTTACCTAAAAGACCGCTTAGAGTCCATCTTCTCCTCTCACGATCGTAACATACGTTACGCTAACAATCTTTCGCTTCGTATTGCAACATTCATCCTCCTTCATTTTTAAATATATAATTTTCTGTTACAGCTTTACGCTTATGAAACTCCGTGCTTTTATTTATTCTACGTGCTCAGTCCGTTCTTCCTTCAAATATCTACTCAAAACTTATTACTTGGAGGTTTAATATATCCACATCATACTTTCCGTCTTTAGTTGTATCTATCACATCTATCCTCAATTGTCACACACACAAACACACACACACACACACACACATACACACACACACACACACACACACACACACACACACACACACACGCACACGCACACGCACACACACACACACACACACACACACACACATATATATATATATATATATATATATATATATATATATATAGAGAATCGAATCACACCTATCATTTCCAGCTACCTATTGAATTTCTACAAATTTTTCATTTTATTTCGTTTTAAGTAGTTTTGGAGTTCGATAAAGAATATTTTAATTATTAATTGATTGCAAGATATTTAATAGTTTTTTTTTTAATAATGAAATAACAATTGTTATCAAAAAAGTATAAAAAGTTGACTATAGGTTTAATACATTAATATTAACATATTTACTGATCTCGATATCTCATTCTCTATTTAATATTTAAACTGTTTGTTTCGCCCTACCTTACAACATTATTCGGGTATAAGAGGTGCTTGGTTTTGCACCTGATCTCCGCCGATTTAAACATTACATCAATACAAAACAAATACTCTATATATCAGTCCTATAGACGACGATGTGAGTTAAACCAACCGACTACACATAGCTTTGACAGTTTATTTATTACCACATTGCGAATTAGATTACTTATTTATATACGAATTCCGTAAAATATATTGTACTAATATGTCAAGCTCGAGCTCGCTCTGCATGTCGTAGATAGGGTAATTCTCTCAGTTTTTCTGCGTAATAAAATCCATAACGAGGATATCCGCAAAAGACGTAGTGTAACTGAAATAGACGATTAGATCAGTAACATGATGTGGCAATGGGTCGGCCGTATTGCTTAAATAATCAACAATCGATGGGGTAGATAGTTTCTAGAGTGGTAGCCTCGAACCAGCTATTGAGGTGTTAGACGACCTCTCACTAGATGTTGTCTGAGGACCTGATGAAACATGCAGAAAGTCGAGGGATGCAGGTGAATAAGAGCCCTACATCGCGGCACTCCATGGAGAAGGTCCATGTTCAGCAGTGGACTTGCGTTAGGCTGCAATAATGATTTATTCATTTGTCTGAGCGACTAAATTTTATCTAATGTAACAAAGCTACTGACATGAAGTTTGCACCAATAATATAACATATATTATATCATCTTCTTTAACGGGATAGTAAAAATTGAAGGAAAATTACAGTCTGTATTCGTCCCACTACTGGGCGTAGGCCGCCTCTCACTGAGCTATAACGCTCTGTTCTGGTGAGTGTTTGGGGACTACACATATTCCCGAAATATTATATTCCACATACATGCTGTTTTCTGTACGGTATATATCAATTTACCGCCGAGTGCGTAGTAAATCAGCACTAAAAATTATCTATATCATCTAACAATTTTATTGGTGCCGGCTGTGAATACAACTAGACTGATTGAATTTAGAACCGCTATTAACGTATTGAAATACTGGTTCATAATTTCCCAAAAAAATACTTGTGAAGCTATTATGTTCTTTTTGAACCAAAACACAGATAAAAACCCTTAATTGTTTATTTTCTATTGTTGAATAACTTCGGAAAAACAGATTAATTCAAAGTCATTCGTCTGGCTATCTTTCTTTATAATAATATTTTACCCATGTATTTATTAAGACTTTGATATTGTTTTGCTAGCTTTCTTGATTCCGCACTCTGTTTGCGTCTGCAATAAAATTCTAAACAGTAATTTAGGACTAACTTTGACAACAAATATGATAGAACCATCCAGAAAACTAAATAACAAATATTTCCCTTGAAGCTAACAAAATAGACGGATATTATGTTTGGAAACTTAAGCTTATTTGTCGCGAAAACTTAGTTAATAACTTTTACTTTGAGAAAATAAATTATTTATTACATTACATTAAATTCATAGCGCGAAAGCATATTTCAATCAGTCTGTTGTAATCATATAAACGATTCTAATATTTTATCATAGTTGCTGGCAATGGCACAGATTAAAATGATGTCACTAGTTATGGTCCTAAAATAAAAAAGATCGTTTTAATATCCTTAACTTCTTTGTTTTGGTTGGTTGCTATTAAACATGTGAACATAGCTAAATTAGGTCTCCCAGCACGAAAATTTAGTAGAATGTCCCTTATATCTATTGCCAGCGTGCAAAATCATTAAAAGATAAAGTGTGAATCTAAAGGTATTGCGAAGCAGTAGAAAGATAATAACAATGGCGAACTTCACGTTTATATTCTCAAAATAGTTAATTCTGAATTATTAAGGTTTCCTCGCTCTTTACCTCCACCACCAAACACGTAAATAACAACTTCCTTGGTGCTGATCGATCCCGGGTAATTAGCTTAACTTAAGAGCTACCGGCCCCAAAATATGTACTAAAAATAAAGCAGCAGCTCAGTACATCCCACTACTGATCACAAGCCTCCTCTCATTACTAACTCGGGTTTTGGCAGGACATGGTAAAATCACTTAACCCCATTAAAGCAAAGTTAAATGATGTTACCGTTATATTATTACTATAGAAATAAAATAAAATATCTTTAACTTGTTATCGTAACGATGAAAAACGTTATCAGTTCAAGGCAGTTATCAAAAAATAACGTTATCGAATAAAACGCATAGTTAATGAAGAAAGTAGTACATGAATCGCCGCGCCCGCGCCAAATAAATTATTTAAAAACATTAATTAACTAAAAATAATTATTTAATAACAAATAATTTAATTATTCAAGCTCAAGTTCGCTCTTCATATCATAAACAGGTTAATGCTCGCAGTTTTTCTGCGTAATAAAATCATAAATTGAAATACACCAGTGGATGAGTAAGATGACGTAGCAATGGGTACGCCATATTGCTTGAAAAGTTGAAAATCGAAGAGGAAGATATTTTCTAGAGTGGTAGCCTGGAACCAGCAATCGCGGTTTTAGGCGAACTCTCACTAGGTGTTGTGACGACCTGATGAAACATGCAGGAAGGCTTCTTTTATAGAATTAGGGTGACAAACGAGCCCACAGGCCACCTGATGGTAAGTGGATGATGTGGCCTATATAAATTTATCCTTGATTAAGAATCGAAACGCAGGTGCGTTGTCACCCCTGAGGACTAAGACGGAATGCCTCGCAACCAGTAAGAAGGGGTCTCCGAATCTTTACACTCACCATACGAAAAACAGCAGAATTAAGCTACTATTTTACGCTGATATTCTGTGAGAGCATAGCTCTACCATGTATGAAAACGTCGAGGGATGCAGGTAAATAAGAGCCCTACTTTGCGGCACTTTTTGGAGGAGGTCTATGTTCAGCAGTGGACTTGTGTTAGGTTGTAATAATGATTTAAGTATTCGTTTGTCTGTCCGACTAAATTTTATCTAATGTAACAAAGCTACTGACATGAAATTTGCACCAATGATATAATATATGTATATATTATATCATTTTCTCTAACGGAACAGTAAAAAAGCCAAATTTAAGGAAAGTTACAGCCTGTATACGTCCCACTACTGGGCACAGGCCGCCCCTTACTGAGTTATGACGATCTGCTCTGATAAGTGTCAACAGCCCACGTACATCGCACTACTGATCATAAGCCACTTCTCATTTCTAAGTTGGGTTTTGGTACTTGATAAAGTTACTAAAGCCCATTAAAATAAGGTTAAATAATGTTAGTAACCTTAGTAGGGTTACCACAATTTAATCGGTATTTCAAGCCCTGCACTAATACCAATACCAATACCCCAACACGTACTGAGATCTACTGTATAGCACAGCACGGAGAATTATAAAATTAACAATTTCAGTTATATCGTCATGGTTCAAAGTCAGTTTGCTTCCGTTCTATGAATTTTTAAGGTGACCACTTATCCTCTTACCTACAAATAAAGATATATCACTACCATACTACTATTTCATTGACCTTAATGGTACTACAAACACAGAAACAAGCGTGAGCGTTTTCCAATAAGGGGTTTCTCAATTACCATGTCTAGCTAATCGATATAGTTGTTTAACGCAATAAAAAGACAGAAGTGGAGAAATCATCGTTCTTACATCAATCAATCCATTTTCTATACTATTCAATATTATGCGGTCGTATACAAACGTCTATACGAATACAAATTTAAACTACGATTAGAGATGTTCATCGATGTTCGATGATCATAGATATTAGAAGTTAAAACATCGATGTTTCAACATCGATGTTACCACACCTTAAACACCGAAACATCGATGTTGCCACATGTCAAACATTGATGTCAATGAACCAGTAATTGATTAATAGGAACTTGTGAACAGTGCAACCCGCAAAATCAATATCAACTAAATATTTCATCTCCTATTAAAGGTTTAAAATTTTGAATAATTAAGGATTCCTAAATGCATCGATCACCTAAAAAAATATCATTGTTGTGTTGTGTCAAACTCCCTGTCAAGTGTGAACTGTAGTGTCACAGTTTTAACAGCTTTTGGTTCGTTATTGTGGTACGTGTGTATACGTACTTACCTGCATTATAATGTAAGAATAACCCTTACTGTTGAGCAAATCAAATTATATTTGAATGATAGTTGGCCTAGTGGTCGTAAACATGACTGATGCATGAGGCCATGAATGTTCGAATCTTGAGACAAGAAAGAAAAATCAGTAGGTAATTGAGTTTTTCTTTCACAGAATTTACAGTAACAGGCAGGATTCAGGCAGTCGTCAGTGTTTCACCTTCGAGTCTCTTAAAGTACATATAGCCGTTAAGTAGTCCTGGGCCTGATCTCTCTGTGGTCGTTTCGCACTGCCGTCCCATCTGATCATAACGGTACGTTTGCACCAAAACCGAAATTTTGTCGGCCGATGACAGACAGAACTACCCGGACGAGTAACTCGGACGTGTATGTGCTTACACTGCAACAGTACCACTTGTGCCGATATTGGACGTTGCCGGTATTCTTTTATATTTTCAATATCCATAGTCATTTAGATAGATAAGAACACTGACAGAAACAACAGAATAAAGACAAAATGATTAAATTAAACGACAAATAGACTCACTATGCACTGTAGACGCCGGCAGTCGGGCGAGAAATCCCAACAAGTTCGGACTCGACGGCTGATCGGCCGTTTTCGTGCGTTATCGGACGACGACGGTCGTGTTTGTGTAAGCGCTCTCTTTGTTTTACAAGTGTTTGATTCGATCGTCCGAGTTCAGCCGTCATCACCTGAACAAACTTCGGCCGATGACGGATTAGGTGTATGCGAAGCGTAAGAGTGAGGACGTAGATGTCCTGAGCAAGTAGCTAGTCTTTGTTGAGACTGACCGCTTTGACCGATATAGTTACTCTGGAGGACATAATAAATCGTCTAGTAAGATGCTTCGGTTCCGTTCAAATTTCCTTGTTTTCTATGTTAAAAGTAGTGCGTCAAAAAGGACATCTATTATAGTTCTTAGAGTATTTTTCTTCGATTCACGGCACTAAAATGCTTGTATTTCTTTTAATACATAATTTATGAACACCTTTTACAGCTTATGGGTAATGAGAAAGCATAAGCTTCTTGTATGAGTTCAAACGTTTCATAAAAGTCAGGTCAGCTGTTCTTGAGCTATAACGATAAATAAAGCTAATGTTAAGGGGAAACATAATCTCAAATGGTTTAGCAAGATCCTTCGTTATGCCGAAAATATTGCAGCATTAATTTTGAAATAAATACATGGTAAAGTTGAGGATTAATGTTAAGGATTATGTTAGACGAAAACACGGTTTCGTAAAATTTTCTCGATAGAAAAAAAAATCCAAAGTTACCTCCAAAATAAACAATAAACCGCGGTTATACATAAAATACTTTAAATAAGATCATGAAACTTTGCATACTAACTATAAAGCAGTGCTTATGTTATTTACTTTTTTAAATACCATTGTTTTCACCATAAAAAGAAATTACCTAACCTATCGGCCTCTTGAAGCGTGATTCCTGTCGCCTGCTCCTCGAAGGGGAGGTTGTGTCGCTTGCGATCAGAATATACATTACGCAACAGGACGACGTAAAATTTAAATGGGAAATAACCGTAATAAAAATAAGAAGCGACTGGCTTGGCGTTAAGAAACAGGCATAAATATGATAAACCTAATGAAATAAGTGTCTAACGACCTTTCTACTTACAGTATTAGTGATTACAAACATGTCGGTACATAGCATACGACGCGCGGGAAAGTGGGGACGAAATTAGAATTTGAGCTGACTTACTATATCCCCTTAATATTTTAATTTTAGTTTGCTTGTGTATAATTATAAATGAACACTTTTCATTGACACTAAAGTATATACTTAATAAAGTTAAGCCTATATATCCTAGGTGAAAGAATTAATAATTACGAAGTGGTTAGTGTATCTATTCAGGCTTCGAATCCCATTTGAAAATAAAATTTTGTAAAAAAAATATGTATAAATAATATATTAAATGTTTGATGTTTCTTTTATTAGCACAAAAAGTGACAAACAAGCACACATTTCACCAAATGGTAAGTGGATATCATGGACACCTATCACATGTTTTGCCAACAACGAGAACTAATATGTAATGTCTTATTATCGGAAAAAAAGTCAAAATGGTCTCAATGAAACTACGTACTGGCACGAAAAAAAAATTTGCTGCGACCTTTTATCCTATACATGTATGTTAATAGGACTTTGCACCTTGTAACTGATTTTTACTGTTACAGATTTACCTTATTTTATTTCCGTGGAAGAATAACATTTAAAATCGTATAATTAACAATACTAATGTTTTTAGAAGTTTACTAAATTAATAACCCGATAATAAAACAATCAAGGTTCCATTTCAAATAATTTATTTGTTAAGACACGCAATCATTTTCACATGGGTAAACACGATGTTGATTAAGCACACGTTATTCCGCCCCTGCATACAGGTTACAATCTTATTTGCATATAACTTTTATTAATGTAAAATGATTATAATTGATAAAAAATATTAATATAACTATTTTCATGCGTTGTAAAGCTATGTTGCAGCTATATTACGGTTGTAGCGCAAATGGGTTGGTACGACCAGTGAAGACCCACCCTCATACTGAATACCAGCGTAAAATAGCAGCCTAATGCTGTTGTGTTTTGTATGGTACTTACCGTTGAGATGCGGAGACCATTTTTCATTTATAGCGAGGCATTCCATCTCAGTCTTCAGAGGTGACAACGCATCTTTTTTTTATAGAAGAGGGGGCAAACGAGCATGCGGCTCACCTGATGTTAAGTGACCGCCGCCCATGATCAACCGCAACACCAGGGGAATTGCAGGTGCGTTGCTGGCTCTTTAGAAAGGAATACGCTCTTTTCTTGAAGGTCCCCAGGTCGTATCGGTCCGGAAAAATCGCTGGTGGCAAACTATTCCACAGAGAGTTTGTACGCGGAAGAAAACTCCTCTTAAAACGTACAGTGGCGGACCGCCAAGCTTCCAGATGGTGTGGATGGTATCGGGACCTTTGCCGCGTAGTGCGTTCACGAAATTTGGCGGCTGGGATTAATCCGAACAATTCCTCAGAGCACTCTCCATGGTATATGCGAAAGAAAATGCAAAGAGATGCAACATCTCTTCGCAGTGCCAGTGAATCGAGCCGATCGGAAAGCAGTCGGTCGTCGACGATTCGAGCCGTTCTGCGCTCACATCTATCACTCTGCATCTGCATTTTGGTTCTTAATGGAGGATGGATTTATATGGGCCAAAGCTGGATACACTTATCATCAGATGGACTGTGTGCTCGTTTGTCATCCTTATTCTATAAAAAAAGCGAAAACAACATATATATAAAATTTATAAAACTACTTTTGAAAATTTTATCGCGTTTAATAGAACTTATTCTTAAACGCGATAAAATCTGTAAGAACACCTTGCCCGGTGGGAGATGTACCGCCAGGCAACGCGTTCTGCCCAGGTAGCGGTCAACGTTCCGTGTGACAGTTCGGAGCTATTCTATATATTATACTGTTTTTACTTTGGAACTTTGATAGCGCGATTTAGGCTTCGATGTGTTTCGCTTGTGGCGTGATTACAGTGCCGGGACATCACCCCTCTTGCTCAGACTGGAGGTCGATAGTGCAGTCCGATTGCAGGTGCGTCATTAATGCCGGTGGGGAATGCATGCCTGCGCAAGGGCAAGTGATGCCGGTGCGTACGATAATCCGGTGTGTGATGCATGCCGTACTACGCAGTTGAAAGTGATACCGGTGGGAACGATGTGCCGGAGCAAGTGCTAGAAGTCTGCCTGCGTGGTCCTTTCCAGGTCGAGCCGACTCATTCCTGATACAACTATAACATAGCTGCAGCGTAGCTCTTTCTCCTATAGCTTGCTTACTACGTTTGTACTTGCTGGCAGAATTCCATTTAATTTAAATAAACGCTATACATAACGTCTGTTTATTGTCTCATAGCACTCGGACTATTCTAACATTACGTTGCAGGATGAAAACTATCGCAAACACTAATTAATGACATATGCGCGGTTTCCCGTAATAGTTTACAAAGGGAAGAAAGCACAACATGCAGCGTTAAACTCAGCTGATAAATACTTACTCAAATTAAACGACGAAAGTTTCTCGTCAAAGCTTTATTCAACTGTCAACCTTTAAGCAAGTTTGACTGAAATATTATTAGTATGACAAAAGTAAAAAGTAAAACATCTGCTCGTGGCTCAGCCCGCGTAGAAACGGGAACGTCTTCAAGTTCATGCTCCAGTAGTCCTAAGTAGGCCATGTATTCAATTTAAATCACGACCTGCAGGGTTAGCCACGACGATATTCTACGATCGCTAACGGTATAGAAAACTTTAAAAAAATAGATTGACGTATCCTTGACGCAGTGGCTTAGCAATGAGTTGCGGCGCATAAAATAACGGTTCGTATCCCGCAAGGATCCAGTAATACAGGAGAAAATCCTAGTGTGAAAGTAACCTTTTAAAAAATAGAAATGACAGATCTGATGGTTAAATTATCTGATAATCATGAGACTTAGCGCTAATTCCACTCATTTTTATAGTTTTCTTATACACATTAACAATCCCGAACCACAGCTTAAGGAGGTAGTTAGACTGTGGTAGTAGTGTAGTGTGTGTGACCATGTACGAAATTTCATTCGAATCCATATATATATATATATATATATATATATATATATATATATATATATATATATATATATATATATATATATATATATATATTAAAGTGGACACTGATTACTGTAGGATGCATTTTCAAAAATAAATAAAAGACAGCGCAAAAGATTTAAGAGCGAATTTCCATGGTGAAATATTTGAAAAAACTGTTTTTATAGCATTAGCATTAAAGTTTTGTTGGATGAAGTTGTTATTTTGGATAACTTGACTGTGTGGTATTGTGATCAAAGTGAATTTAAGTAAAAACAATAATTAAGTAAAAGCTGTTTTGTTTCGAATGTGTTGAATATGCATATACATGTATCTGCGACACTGCTAACAAAATAATGTGTTGGTGTTCTAACGTTAAAACTGTTGAATAGAACGTGAACAAAAACCACAAGTCGTACCAGCCCTTGATTCGTCGGACATAAAACTTGCAACAAAAATGTCATTACATGGATTATGTTTCAAACGAAAAACATTATATATATATATATATATATATATATATATATATATTATATATATATATATATTCTATTTTGTCCCTTCTTTAACTTAATTATAATTAATTAATGATGAAATACATTCTTTTATGGATGAAAGATTTCTTTTATGGATGTAGCTACCTATGTTTTTGAAATTATTTTGAGAGTAATGATGATATGATGAATGATAATGTCCTCTAAATCGAATATATGCAAATACAGGTGCACTTTTTATACCCTCACTGTTATATTCCAATGTGACGTCTGTCCGACGTCCCACAAG
Organism: Parnassius apollo; assembly: GCA_907164705.1. NCBI lineage: Eukaryota > Metazoa > Arthropoda > Insecta > Lepidoptera > Papilionidae > Parnassius > Parnassius apollo. The sequence continues at coordinate 5,044,181 of CAJQZP010000693.1, forward strand.
AGCAAGTGGCTGGAGAAAAATGCAGCAATTGATTTTTGGCCCAGCCCAAAATTTGAACCCAGGAATAGGAAAATAAGAAATAGTCACATTTTTTTACATTTTTATTCGTAAATCGACTGTTTGCAGTATATGAATTCGAGTTTCAAGTTAGAAATATACATAGTATATAATATCTAAATATATTTTATGTACAGATAAATAGAAAAGTAGTCGAATATAATAATCGGCTATCGATAGAGTTGAGCGGCGAGAGTGCAGGCAACCGGCGGGAAGCGGTGCGGACGAGGGCGCAGCTCGCCATAAAACCTTTAGAAAAATAGATAAATTGCTCAAAAATGTCAGAGTCAGTCGAGAAGATAGAAGAGTGGAGAACACATGATAGTACAGCCGGTGTAAACGCGTTCCCGACGCGTTCTAAGCCCGGCTCACGCATACTCCGTGTCCGTTGACAGAGAACGCTCAGCAGGAGAGCGTCGGCCTCCAGCTTCCGCTGTTGTTGGTTCACCAGCCTGTGCTTGCGCGTACGCAAGGCTCTTCTGATAGCTGAACAGTTGCCGTTCAAGTGAATAGTTTTCCGCCTGCAACGCAGCTATTTCTCTTCTGAAATTATAAATTACGAAGCATTAGTTCTTCTTTTTCGTTACCTATTTAATTAGACCTATTTTAACATCAATAGTTGACTCTCACGGTACCTATGTGATGAGTGATGGATTCGTTTACGCCTCCATCACGTGACACACTTTATACATTTTCTTTTTCGTTAGCAAGTCATTTGAGTCCACTGCTGAATATGTGCCTCTTCCGTTTTAGGGCGGAATCGCCTTAATCTACACAGACTGACTGACAGGTGGATTAATGATGACGAGTTATAGACATATCGTACCTTGATCGCTGTTCCCCAAAGTCGATTTGTATATTTGACGTCTATTGGAAATGAGATGGTCATTCAAACATCTTTTGGAAGCCATGAGTTCTTTCTGGCATATCCCAAAGTCGCGTTTTACAATACCCACAGAAATAAATGCAATGCTTGATTATTTTAAGCCGCTGTCATAAGGTATAATAAGCTTGTTGTTACATTAATATAATATAATAAATATATGTTTGTTTGTATGTATACATATCGTTCATAAAAACACACAAAAATAACGTAGGAGATAGATATATATACAATAAAGGAGGTCTCATCACTAAAGAGCGATCTCTTCTATACAACCTTAAAATTTAAGAAAAAAAACTATTGGACAGTGGGGGATGTCTTCAACATAATAAACTTATATCGACGCTGAAAAGGAAAAAATTACCAAGCGACACTGATCGACATTTAGTTATATATATATCATTGGAATCAGATTTTTTCTGCGTCGATTTGTCCTATTTTCATGTTCCTACGATTAAATTAATGTCGCTTATTAATTTTAAAATTCGAGAATTTTTTGAAGTTTTCGTAGACCAACCGATGAAAATTTTCGTCATTTTAAAAAATATTTCGTTTAGGACAATTTTTATCTACCTTATTTCTACTTACTATTATATTACTGGTATAAGTTAAGTAAGTTTTTCCCGAACTCACGAAAAACTAACAATGTATTTGACTATTTTTCCCTATCTAAAAATTTTTTGTAGCCTCTAACCATTTCACCTGTCCTAAATATTAGCTATTTGTCATTTAGATATATTTTACTAGGGTCTGATTAACAAAAAGATGTCGTTTAGTGATATTTTTCTTTTCTGTAACTTTTTTCGTAGATGAATATAATCAGCCGTTTTCTAATATTTTTTGGCATTAAGATATCTCTTCTAGGAATATTTATACAATAAACGTTAGTTGAGTCTTTTACGTTGATCTTAAACTGTCATGTAACTAGGCCGTGACTTAATATTAGAGTGGTCGTTAAAACAAAAAAATTGGATCACTCCGCTGCAAGCTGGCGCTTAGTGAGTAGGTGTGTGACCGCGCGTCCCAGTGACTCGCCGCTTGGTCAAGAAAAGTGGTAATATTCATAAGTGTACTTATTCTTCTGTTGTTGTGATAATGTTTGAATTACTCGTATTTTACGAATATTAAAATATAAATATTGTAATATCATGGAGCAAAAGTCAGTACTCAGTGCGCATAGCACTTCTCTCACCGTACGTCAACAAGTCGAGCGATGGAGTTCCTCATATTGTGCTGGAGACGTGTGCTCCGGAGTGGGTACCGGTTTTAACGCGTCTTCTCCGGTACTCCTACTAGGCGTAAGCGTAGTTCCAAATTTATGAGCGACAGCTTTTGTGCACCCGATACCTAACAATGGCGACAGTTCAGACCTGTTCAACTACAGGCCTATTAGTTGATTTATAACTCCTTGTACTCCAAAAACATGGAAACCATTATACCCGTTAATATTGTTTTCGCTGAGGTCATCCAGCTGGTGATCGTCTACTGTACCTGACTCCAAGATGATGGATGCATTAGTCCTAGAGGAATACCTTGGCTGTTAGTTTGGACATATACTCCTCTTACGATTGATTTCGTAAAGTGTGTTTGAGTAAATATTTGTTGTGAATGTATTATTTATATTATGCCTATATGTGGTAGCTTTTTATTATCATATAAGTTTGAATATAGTGATCTAGATAATAATTCTTTTGTTTTTGTATTGTAGCTGTAAGCTCCCCAAATAAAATAAAACAAAAATAAAATATCGGAGGCCTTCGATCGGGTTTGGCACAAAGCGCTTCTTTAGAAGCTTCATTCGTATGGGCCTCCCAACAAATTGTGCTATTGGATTACCATTACTGTTAACACTGTTACATGATTTTTTTCGAAATTTCAAGCTTTAATCAGCTCTCCTGTAAAGTTTCCTATAAGTCGCTTGGTAATATTTTCCTTTCCACCGTCGATATGCTTGTATCTAAATTAAGTAAACATTTGTATTATAATAAAATTTAGTATACCAATATATAAATATTAAAAGGTATGATAGACATACGAGCAAATTGAAAATAAAGAATAAATTGACTTCAGTCAAATATAGTGTAATTTATGTCTGCCTCGTTGGTCTATTGGTTGTAGTGGTGCGACTACTGATCATGAAGTCCTGGGTTCTAATACAGGGTTGGGCAAAAAACATCAATTATTGAGTTTTTCCATTAAGAAAACTCAAAAGCTGCCCGGAGTTAGGATATTGGCGGTGCCTCGGAAAGCTCGTAAAGCCGTTGGTCCTGCGCCTGTTCACTTTTCGGTTGTGTCGGCATACCGTCTCATCGGATTATAGGAGCAAGGTAACAGAGAGTGCACCTGTGCATGCGCGTACACTTGGGCACTATAATCCTATTTTGCACCGATGACTAGTTTTCGTAGAGGCTGACCGCCGTGACTAAAATTCGGTCTGTAGGACCTTATTAATTTCTGAGTAATACAGTTGTTTTAGATACCAACCTCATTTGATGAGCATGTAAGCGACAAAGATCGTCGTAAACATGATACGTTGCCTGAAAGAGCAAGTACGTATCGCCCCATTCAAGTCGCACGCGAAGCTCGCCGCCTGCGTGTAGAAATGCGCAACCGGATCGAGAAATATCTTCTACTCTCAGCGCTGTCTCCATCATAAGACCCTCATCGGCGCTGTCTTGCGCGTAGTAATGCTCAAAAGGTGCTCCTGGCAATTCATCTGCATCGGGTTCACCAGGGGCTGGTGTCGCTCGAACCAGCCACGCTGACCAGCTCACGTAGCGTAGATGATTACGAGGCACATTATGCACGTCGCGATAGAGCATATGTAGGCGCACAGTTTCTGAGTGAGTGTCGCACCGAATCGCCCATGCTTGTTTGTCTCGGTCATAGCAAGTTGCTGCTCGACCAGCAGCTGGAACCACCAGCTCTGCCAAAGCGCGGGCCCACACTAGCTCTACAGTCAATCGGACACCTTTATTAAGAATGCGTGAAGGAGGGCGAGGGTTCCAAGGAGGGGTCCGTCCATCGGGATCGCAAACACATTCAAGTGCACCCGAATGCAGTCGCCGCTCGCCTTCGCCTAAAGCGAGCGCATAACGAATACGACAGCGTTGTCCCTCTCCAGATAAACGCACCAACCGCAGTGTTAAGGGCTCCTTGTTACCACCACTCGCTGATACTGACCAATCGAAACCGGCGAAAGCTATTGGTGGTGTGTCGAGGCGAGGAGCTCGTAACTCACAGGAGAATAATGTGCGAACTCTTGACATTGTGAGTTCGAGCTGAAATTCTCCCCGAGCGTCCGCAAACTTAGCATTGAGCTCAGCGAGCGTGATGTAACGACCACGGCCCTGCGCTGCGCAGCCAGCACTGAACCGGACTTGTTTACCCGAGAAACCCTCATTGGCGGTGAAATGATCACGGCTTAGCAACGTAAAAGTGAAGTCCACGTAAACACGCATACCCTCGCAAGCGCCCCGCCACACCAGGTATACACCTGTAAAGAGGAAAGATGATCGGTAAAAAGCGATTTCATCAAATATAAAATACTGGTTCTGGTCAAATTAAAAACCATTTTATGGCAATATGACGACCGCGCTAAAAGTCGAAGTGCGGATGAAATTAGGCTTTAAAAATTGTAAAAAAAAGGATACTTGTTGAGTGAAGTTTCTTTCACCGATTCTTCTCGTTTCAAAACTGTAGTAGATTTAGCGTTTATATAAAATTATATTTCTCAAACGAGATTTATTTTATTTACTTCGGAGAAGTAAAGATATTTCATATCATTTCATTTCTTAGTATACCTAGTAACTATGTACAGCCGATTGCGGTTGGTAAAACTTAAGTGTACTGTTCAATTTGTCATAAATATAAAGAACTACGAAAATCAACTAACAAACATTTTTATTATAAGACGTAATACTTTTAATCAACCGCAACCAGCTGCACCTAGATGTAATTGAACAAACTTTGAACAAAAGATGTATCTGCACTTCGGCTAATAGCCGCAACAGAAATACAAAGGCGTCAAACAACACTGACCTAGCGAGGCATCGGAGCGACTGAATGCGACAGCCCATCGTTGGTGCGAGCAACAGAAGTCCTTAGAGGTGACGTCGCGGTCAGGCTCGCGGGTGGCGGACCTCGTGACCACGAAGGTGAAGACGTGGGTGTCGGCGCGGTCTTTGAGCCGCGTCGCGCGGTACAGCAAAGCCATGCGGCAGCGCCGCGCGACTGCGCCGCGCGCGCCTACCTCTCTGCAATAAGATTTCCTTTAAACTAATTAATTTTTTTGTATAATAAATGTAACAAACGAGCACACAGTGATGATAGTAAATGGATGCTGTGGCCTATAGAGATGTACATCTATTCTCAATGAAGAATTAAAACGCAGGTGCGTTTTCAACCCTAAGGACCAAGATGGAATACCTCGTTTTCACTAAAAAGTGTCTCCGGTTCTTTACTCTCATCACAGGAAATACAACAGCATTAAGTTGCTATTTATCTGTGAGAGCGTGCTCTTACCCCGGTCCAGCCAACTCATTTGTGCTACAACCACAGTAGGTTGAAAATTGTCATAAAATATTAAGTCGGGTAAAAATATTAGGTCGAGGGGTTTCTTCTTATTTTTTTTTTTCAAAAACACTTTTTTTTTCAAAGTTTAATTACATTTTTATCATACCTTCATCGAAAGTTCGTATTTCGACCCTACTTTCAGAGACGAAAGTGCCAAATTAACACCCGATTCAATGACTTATTAATTTAGTACGCATGCGTTAAATTTCTAGCTCTATTGTTATAAACGTCAAAATTATGTCAGTCATGATACATTCTAAAGTACGTCAATTCGATCAAGTTATGATATAAAGTAGTATACGCACTACGGGAGGAAAATATTACGTCGCAACCCGCGTTCTTTTCTCCAATACCACACGGGCTACAGTGTCATACATTCCTCCCTAGTGGCGTAATATACTATTATAATATATATATGAGCCATTTTGTTCGATAACTTTTTGCCATCTTGTAATTATTGACATAATCCCGTTGCTGTGAAATCGTGGCATTTTTGAGCAAAAAATTGCAAAATTGCATTGCATTGCAAAAGAGCATTTTTGCGAAAAAAAGTATTGACAGTCCTCTCTTGATGTTAACCTAACGCTACTCAAAGAATTCTGAAGAGACCGAAACAGGTAAAACACTGAGGGTGCAAGGTTAGGACTATACGGTGGATGCATTAACATTTAACACTCCCCAATCAAGCTCTTTCTCTCTTTGTCTGGCGTTATCATGATAAAAGACCGTTCCTTTTCTGTTGATTCATTCCTGCCACTTTTTCTCAATTTCTTGCTTAAGTCTCATTATTTTTTGGCAGTAGAGATCCGAATCGATAAGTACACAATTCCTTCTTTCAGTGAGCTCGTTTAATTCTAAAATATCGAGCTCTTTTATATAGCCAAACTTTGTCCAATAGGTCACAACTGTTTATGGTCAATCCTCAATTTCTCGACTATATCGTAACTACTAATATGACGATCCTGCTCAACTTTTCAAAAATGGTATCATCTTTATCCGTATGAAAGCTACCAGAGCGAGCTGCATCTTTGACATCAAAATTCCTGGAATGAAAACACTTTAACCAACTTTGTGCTACTCTTACTGACATTGCATTAGGTCCATAAACATCAACATCGTGGCTTGAGTTACATTTTTCTCTTTTTTGTAATAATATTTCAGAATGTATCGAATTTATTCATTACATTCACTCATTTTGGCGGACATAAAAATTATTAAAAAAATGGCGGGAAAGTGTTTTTTACTACTGATTTTTTCTTAACATACTATATGTATATATATATACATATAGTATGTACATATATATATATATATATATATAATAAAACATCATGATGTTTTATTTAAGCTGGGCCCTAGACGGTGATGCGGTATGATGATTTACGTACTGTTGATTAATAATTTATTTTATTATTCCTCCCGAAAGCCACGACTAAAATTCACAGACGATCTTCTCAGTAGATATCTATAAGATCCTGCGCGCAAGATCGTCTTCTGATTGACATATCACACAAGATATTAGTAGGACACAGTAGGAAAATCATAAATAAAAATTAACGAAAAATATTTCTTTACGGAAAATGTTTGGTGAGTAGCAAAAGTACAAGAAAAATAAGTCATTTTTATCATTGATTAAAACTACTTTTACGGATTTTATCGCGTTTATTTTACTAATATTTTGTTAATTCCCGAAATGGGTGTATCTATTGTGGAAGGAAGAGTTTTACAAGCAAGTAGATGGTGTTGCGATGGGCTCACCTGTATCTCCCATTGTCGCCGATATATTCATAGAAGACTTTGAGGAGAAAGCCCTCCTTAGTGCACCTGTTACACCAAGGATCTACAAGCGGTACGTAGACGATACTTTCACAATTTTAACTCTATTCAATTTACTATGGAGTTAGAGGCAAATAATTCCTTACCTTTCCTAGATGTGTTAGTCATCCGAAATCCTAACAACACCATTGGTCACACTGTGTATAGGAAAAAGACTCATACAAACCGATATTTAAACGGTGAATCTCACCACCATCCTTCACAGTTAGCTACCGTGGGCAAATCTTTGTTACAGCTTTGTTACAACAAGCTTCGGATCCCGCGCCTACGTCACAGTGACCGAGTGAAGCCGGCCACAGTCGAGCGTGTGCCTGCTGTACTACCATATGTCAGAGGTGTCACAGACAAGATTGGCTACGTCTTGAAGCGAGCTTCTATTAGAACATTCTACAAGCCGCCGAAGAAGATTAGTCAGTTCCTAACATCAGTCAAGTGTCATATTCCTCTACAAGATGCAGGAGTGTACAAGCTTGATTGTGAATGTGGTCTCTCTTATATAGGACAAACAAAAAGATCAATTAGAACCCGCGTAAAAGAACATATAGCTGATGTGAAGCATCAACAGATTCATTAAAGACATCATCAGATTTGATAGACCACAAATCCTCGCGAAAGAACACCGATTCCTACCAAGTATGATACGTGAGGCTATTGAAATTAAAAAACATCCTAATTTCAATACAGAAGGAGGCTGGGTACTACCACCTGCTTGGGATCCTATAATCAATAAAATTAAAAATAAACCCAAGCATACCACTGCAAGACCTCAGGACATAGTCAGTTCATTTTGCATAGATCGGACCATAAACAATAATTAAAAAAGCTGAAGGTACTCCGGGTTTAACAATGACATCGGGACGTCAGTCATCTCAGTCCCCCATGACCATGGGTGCTGGAAAGCGCCCGAAACGTCGCGAATTAAAAAAATAATAGTAAAATAAACGCGATAAAATCCGTAAAAATAGTTTTAATCAATGTGTAGTGTTCGCGTAAATATAAGAAATCATTTTTATCATTGTTCCAAAAAAAAAGTCAAGAGCTCTCTTTAAATAACACGCATCCAGCAATGCGGCACACGTTTGTAATTTACTTTAAAATTTGAGTAAAGCAACATTTGCTAGAGCGATGTCTGTGGTGTTTCCCGCTAAGTTCACGTGTCTCAAGTATTAGGCTTCTGAGCTAATTAGATTGCAGCGGGTTACTGTGTGTATGTAATTATGAAAGAGAACCACGTAATTTAAAAACTATTACATTCATACAGCTGTTTATTTAAGGATGTTTCATTTCTCAAGACTTTATGAACACCTAACTTCTCAAAATTATGAATAACCTATTACAGTTCTTGGGTTATTGAGGTCAGAAAGAGCCATTATTATTACTAACTCATTAAATGAATCACTATTCTAAAAGCTAGGCCACTTCAAGTGATTAAGAAATTTGAATTTAATATCTGATAACTACAGAAAGATGGAGTGACGACCTGGTAAGACATGCAGGAAGTCCATGGATGCAGGAGGCTCAGGACCGTGCTTCTGGGGAGGCCTATGTTCAGCAGTGCTTGTGAAGGGCTGTAACTATGATGATGACGATGAACTACAAAAATAGCACTTGAAACTAACCGCACGAATAACTTTGTCAGGTGCCAAGTTCAATGCAAAATCGTTGTACGTTACTATAGATGCTATGATTGATGTAACTGCTATTGAGATTGGCACCTGTTTAGATCGCAACTCTTATATCAGCGAGGCTGTATCGTTTGTACCGCACTTGGTCCTCTTTTCACAGCTCATATAACATTCGACAAAGAAAGGGAAAAAATTAACATTTAGAACATATTTGGTTAATATGTGTACATATAAATGTTACACGAAAAAATCATTTTGATATTTTACTTAAAGGCTCGAACCACTAAAATATTACAAAAATAATATTTTAGTGGTTCAGCGACCTTTTCGTGTATTGTCCCATAGATTACTCGTATACAGACTCTGGCAGCTTGCCTTAAGTAGGGTAATTTTAAGTAGGTCTGTAAATCATGATAATCTACGGGCTAGCATGTTACTCCTGGCCGCTAGAGCCCTGCGTTTCCTCTCAATATCTACATTGTGTTTCATCAGTCCTAAGCTTGCCTCTGAACCTAAAGACAATGTACTCACATTTTTGACATTATATGCCAAACCATGCGACTCAGCATAGGCTTCACACAACTTTAATAGGCGATTTTTTTAAACTTGATATAACTGACAAAGCTCGCAATTTTTTTAACACATAATGTTTAATTTTTGCTAAAATTATCAATCTGTATGTATCATTTTCTATTAAAAAGGTTCACATTGATTTCAGAACACTTTTTTTAATTTTTTTCGCCGTCAATTTTTAAAACAATCTCAATTAAACGAATTATAATTTTATTTTTATGAAAAAAAAAAGTTAAAATATCTTTAAAAAACTTTTCAAGTGAAAACTTCTTTAGCATCGTTGTGATTTGAAAGTCTATGAAACGAAAAAGCGACAGTAAAAAGAGACAGACAAGAAAATTCATAAAATTTAACGATAGGAAGCTCGTGAGAAAAAAGTCTCAAACGCCGCCGAAACGGCGTCTTTTACACGTTTTGTTCAACAAAGTACGAATGTGTCGTATACCTATGGAATAAGCAAGCAGTGAAGAACGACCAAACCTCAACTTTGTAATCGTCCTGTACGCACGAACATTTTGATCTATCGTATAGTTTACGCCACAGTTTAGTTTCAGTTAAATTTTGCGTGGGAATTTGAACAGTATCTAACGCTACGTTATGTATCGCTTTCGTATAGTTTAAGCTATAGTAACACACAAAATGTATGGGAATCGGTAGCACGAATCTTTTTTTGACGTACGTTATCGTCTATACACTGTAGAGAACTAAAAATCTTTCTCACCGACATTTTTACGGTGAGAATGCTATCGAGAAGTATTTAGTTTTAAGTTTTCCTGGGGTGTGTGATATCGCCCCGATCGCTGTACACCCTAGGTTGCACTTGCGGAAGGCAACTGAGTAGCTGCCTTAATGTACTAACAAACAAAATGCGAGGGTGTTTTCGGCGCAACCAGTGATAATTAATTACTAATGGTGAGCTAAATTATTTTTACCATTAGTAGGAAACCCAAAAATGATTAGAATAGAATAAAATCATTTTAATTCCATACGGATTACAAGAAAACTTATTGGAAGTCATTTAAGCCCTACCACTGCTTTACTACTACCTAATAACTAATAAACCTCACAAAATTTTAAAATCTGGGACTTTGTTGTGAAATCGCACACATTGCCCCGTGAAGTACTGACTCTTTTGAGTCGAGTAACTGGTATAACTATCTTGTGCTTGTTTCGAGTATTTATAGAATGTACATCACTATTTTTAATAAAACTATTTTTGATTTTGTGTATATATATTAAATTTTCGTAAATATACTGAGAGGCCTAACGCACCTTGAGAAAGCCCACGACAAATTTCGCTGTTTTTTTTTTAAATTATCACCCTAAAGTTTGAACCGTTAGATTAATAACTTCCCAAGATGCAAGTGTAAATTGTTGTTATAATTTATGACAATAAGTCATAAACAATTACCATAATTCACTCATTTTCATGACAAACAACAATGTTAAAAACCTCTTTGTTTAATATTTTTGAAGCAACTGTCTTTTACTTTCGAAGATTCTTCTTTCGTTCTCTCCTTTAGTTTTGTATAAATATTTAGTTTCAAAATGGACGCTGCAAGTTACACTCGGTTTAGATGGAAGCCAATCATTCTCGTTTCTACTCTCTCTAAATAGATTAATTAAGTTTTTCTCCATACTTCATTGGTTTTACGAAACCTTAAAAAATATAGAGATTTTGACAAAAAAACATTAAATCACGATTGCAGCACTGTGGTGGACTATAGTCGTGAAACACATTTAAGAACTTTACAAACATAAACACAAACAACCAACCCGGCAACTATATGTAGGCCATACAAATCATTCCCGGGATTCAACACATTCACCTGCCAATCCTGCTTACAGTTAATGGTAACATAGTAAAAAATAAGTCACTATTGCAGCGCGACATTAGGGACTATGGCCAAAAACTGCATAAAACGGCATTGTTATCGGATAGATAGATAGACAGAAAAGTCTTTATTGCACTTAAACAAAATAGATTTGGTACAAAGGCGAACTACTTCTAAAAATTGAGCCTGTGTCCATTTAAACTGGTGACTTGGAAAATACAAGTTATAATGTATTGTATATTACCTAAGTGAAGACAAGTACAGATTAGTTACAGCATTTTTCAAATGAAGCTAATGTAACTGACATAGTGTTATAAGTGTGCTTCTTTATATCAAATAATAATTATAACATATTTATGAAATGGGTACGAGCGAATCATTATGTACGCCAATTAAAGCGTAGGTTGTAAAGACATTTCAGTTCTTGGAAAGTAACTTATTTAAATTAAATTAAATCTGGGGGCACGGAAATGCCCCGCCAAGTCGAGCAAAAAAGCGGCACGGCCGTACTATACTTTTCTCGAAGCAACCTCGAACCCCTATAACTTCGTAGTAGATAAAACTAGAATCCTGAATTCAGTAACCTAGTAAAAATTGTATAAACATGTTATATTTCAATTTTCATTCAATTTGAACCAGTAATATAATAATTATAACTAGTCAAAGTTTCTTAATTTTGTCACTCACCGACTGACCGATCATCAAAACTCTAAGACACTTCTAGCAGACACAGAAGCTTCAAACTTAGAACACAATCAGTGTTTAGTGTATAAATCAAGGAAAAACTAAAATATTTTTTAATTTCGGTCCAGTTTTCTAGATACATCAACTGCATAAATAACTTTGTAATAAGTATTTGTTGAGAAAATAGTTTTTTTTTTAAATATAATAACGGGTTTCAGGGAACAGTACAAATTACATATTAATGAAACATGAATAATATTTTTTGATCTTATTGACATAATAGAAAAAACTGAACTGGTTATTTGAATAAAACATCGTGAGTGCAATTAGTTTAATTAAAATTTTCTTATTTAAAAAAAGGGCTCGAAATAATAGATTTTCTCACAAAAGAAGGGAACTTGAAAAGAAAAATAAAAAAGTCGGACCGAAGACAGGACGCGAACCAAGGCATTGCGATTTCACGACCGCTCGATATCTACTTGAGCTATTACGATCATTAACACAGCGTCAAAATTTACCTTCTTATATTGTGTAGCAGTTTTTCATTGCCTGAAAACACAGACAAAAAGACATTTTCTAAAAATAAATCCTGGCTAGATCGATTTATTGCCCCCGAAACTCCCTGGACACTAAATTTTATGAAAATCGTTGGAGCCGTTTCCGAGATTCCGATTTATATATATATATATATATATATATATATATATATATATATATATATATATATATATATATATAAGATTATTGCGAAATAACATTGTGGCCATTACAAAGTTAAAAGCTTTTCAAGACAATAACACCTATTGGTTGAGCGGCGGGCCTATTCCCCGTTCGAGCCTCTACCCTAGTACGCGAGATGTTACACTATGTGGACTGTATACGCGGATGATGCCTAAACTAGATGGCGGATTTGGCACGTGATTCTCTAACAATTCACTCGCTCTTCCAAGAAAACCTATTGCTTGCCAAAGGTTATGAAGGAACCCCTGCTTGACCACATTAGGAGGAATGACTTGGGGTGGATGAACTAATAAAACACAAATTTCAAGCAGGGTAACGTAAATAAGGAATCACACTTACCGGGGTGTTACTTCGATGCGGCTTGGACGTTTTGCTGCTGCGTTGCGACTTCAGGCAGATCTCCTGGGGCCCCGGAGATGCAGTCCTGGTCGATGGCGCGATGGAAGAGAGCGGTGCGCGACTATATCTCACACGAAGTGAGGCGGTTACTCCTGAAGCTCGACTGCTCCAGGCTAATGCGGTTGAACTAGCGGTGCGCGTGGGCAAAGCCCTCTAGGACACGACTGTCCTAGGCGGTGTGGTTCCAACTGGCGGCCGAAGGGAATAGAGCGCGCAAGTGCCACGTGCTAGCTTATATTACTTCGGTTCTTCTTTCAAGGCGTCTCGGAGGGGCACTCTTCTTATTGGTTGCAAATCACGCGATATTCTAGAATCATTTTCTTTCCCCTCTCACCCCACCACCCCGGTGTGTCGGAGGGACAACAGGTGAAGGAAAGGTCGAAGGAAGGACAAATCTCGGCAAGCATACCGTCGAATAAAATAAAATTACGAATGGTTTTTCCGCGCAATCACCTATAGTCTAAAACACAGTTCAGTAAAGTTTAAATGTAGTAAAACTCTAACACCTATAGCCTAAAACACAGTTCAGTCTAAAGTTTAAATGTAATTATTTCATTATATAGTAAATTGTATTTATTGTTATTAAATTGTATTTCTTGAGCTTGTACATAACCTTTTATCAATATCTTCGTTATTATTATTCTTTGTTTACTCTCATGAAGTCTTTCAGACTGAATTTCCGTCAGGGCATCATGTCTCCACGGAGACTAGACATTTGCACTGGACAGAATTATAGTACACAAGTGCGTGCTTTCATAGTCCGTTGGGCCTGCAGTCCGACATTACTGGAGAGAGATCAGACGCAGGATCAATGGCTTTACGTATTTTGATGCACGGTGGTGCGACGTCAACATCTTCGCTCTTTTTTATATAATAGCGTGACAAACGAGCACACAGTCCACCCGATGGCAAGTGGTTGCTGCAGCCCATAGACATCTACAACTATCCTCGATACAAATCAAAATGCAGATGTATTGTCACACGTGAGGACCAAGATGGAATGCCTCGTATCCAGCAAAAAGGGTCTTCGGTTCTCTACACTCACCACACGAAACACAGTAGCACTAGGATACTATTACAGGCTGGTATTCTGTGAGAGCGTGGTCCTTCCCCGGTCGAGCCGACCCATTCGTGCTAAAACTATACTACTAATATAACTGCAGCATGGCTCTGCCACGTATAAAAGCTGGATTGCTACTGAGAATTTCTTAAAAGAAAACCCAAGAAGTTATTTTGGTCTAGCCCGGTTTTAAATATTTAGCAGTTGCGTCAACAACCACTAGACCAGCGGGAATATCTAATTACTGTATTGGTGTTTGTGTGCACAAACAAATCTTTTTATTTTGATATCTTGCACCTTTTCAATTTTATTTCAAAACGTAGTTTCTTAGTAGTCTCTTACAGTGGTATTTGTTACGAAAGACATTCCTTATCCTCGGCGTCTCAGTCTTCGTGAAATTCAAAATTTCTTGTCAAATTCCATAGTCTACATTTTAGTCCGCATATTTTCCACGAGTCTTCTTTATTGAAACAGATTTTGGGTTAAACCCGAGACTAATTATATTCTGCTTTTTTACCTAAGACGTATTATGTATTACAGAATCTAATATCATATATATTAGATATAATCCATGGTATGCGTAAGAAAGATAAGCATATGTAATATAATTTACCTTTTTATGACATTCGCAGTGAATCCTTCAGCAACAGTTCTTTAAAAGTTCTGAAACAAAGTAAATTTCATATTATTTTTCCCATGAATTCAAAAAATACGTGGAACAGCTTAGGAGCGCTTATAAAATTAGAAATGCGCAAAACGTTACCTTCGAATATAATATCACATCACATTTCGCTTTTCATTTCTCATTAAATTAATTTGTAATATCACTAAATATGATATTTATCATATTTAGTACATGCACGGTAAGGTAAGTGTTGGCGCGACTTCTAACGCTGCCTAGCGACGCACCGGAACACCAAACTTTTAGCTACGAATCAGAGCTCGTCATTGTTAGCAACCAATCACAGCACGTCGTGCAATTAGTTATAAGATCTGTCTGTATTAAATTTTGATTATTACCTGATACACACTGTTAGCAATAAGACGACTTAAATATAACCAACAAACGTTCAATAAATCAATCATTGAAGTGCACCTGCCTCCCGTTCCTGTACATAAAGTGGTCCTATCGAGCCGAATAAGGAGTTCAAGCTTGGAATCTCCGAAGATTCGTCGCATCAAAATACGAAGAGGAGATTCACGTATCGAGCGAAGAGCTGCAACGTTAAGGCATCGACAGACAGGAGTGGCAGGTTTGAACTTCCCGTCCGTTTCCCCATCTCATCCTTCGATAGGTGTTGATTTCGTGCTGATATTCCATTTCCAGTGCTCAAGTGGCGGTACCTACCTGCGCAACGGCACCCACCTTGGTTCGCACGCATCTACAAATTGGCAACTGTAAGTACTCTTGATTTCCTTAATTTCCCAACATGAGTGAGCCCAAATTGCCAGATTTAATTAAGAAAAGAGGAGTTTTAAAAGGTCGATTAACTCTGTTTGAAAATTATGTTAAAAAGTTCACTTTACCCTTGACTGAACAACAGTCATTAGAATTAAATTTACGTGTCGAGAGTACTTCGAGTTTGATAGAGATGTATAGTGAAATACAGACTAAAATTGAAGAAGAGGTAGCGGAAGATCTCGATCTTGTAAAACAGCTGGAAGAGAGAGATCGTTTCGAAAATCAATTTTATTGTGCTGTAGCTTCTGCAAAACTTTTATTGAGAAAGGAAGTAGCTGACAAGTCTAGTGTTTCAACATGTAAGCCGATAGGCATAAAGTTACCCGATATTAAAATACCTTCCTTTGACGGTTCATACGATTGCTGGCTAGAGTTTAAAAAATTCTTACGTTAGTATGATTCATGATCGCGATGATTTAGGTCCTGTTCAAAAATTTCATTATTTAAAATCGTCATTGTCCGGTACCGCGGCACACGTCATAGGTGCATTAGAATTTACGGCTAACAACTATTCTCACGCATGGGAGCTATTAGAGAATAGATTTAATAATCCGCGACTATTGGTTCATAATCATGTGAAGGCATTATTTAAAATTCCATCGTTAAATAAAGAGTCCGCTTCCCAGATTAGGAACTTAATAGATATTGTTTTGAGAAATTTGCGTGCCCTTAAAACGTTAGGTGAACCAACAGATTCATGGGACACTTTAATCATTTACATGGTCGTTTCCAAATTAGATCAGGCCACTGAACGCGAATGGGAAAATTTTCAAGGTACATCTAGTTCGTTAATTGAATCAAGGTCAGCTTTGAAACTGGATAACTTACTTAAATTTCTTAAAGACCGCGCCGACGTTTTAGAAATGATAAAAGTCAACCATAACAAATCCCACGAGAACAAAGGCGGCGAACAAACGCGCTCTAAGAAACAATATACACATACTCATGTTGCTACGAACGTTACTAACAATAACAATAAGGGTAATACGAAACTAAAACAAAGCCGCGTGTGTGTGATGTGTCATGGTAATCACGCGATTTATTCCTGTTCAAGGTTTCTTAATTCGTCTATCCAAGAAAGGAATAAGATAGTTAAAACGCATCAGCTGTGCATCAATTGTTTACGCGCAACCCACCCACTTAACGAATGCAAGTTTGGGCCATGTAGGTTGTGTGATAAAAGGCACAACAGTTTGCTTCACATTGATGGGCAGGTAGACGGCGCATCACAGGTGAGCGGGTCGAGTGCATCAGCACAGCCGGTCACCGCTAACGTCTCCACTGTCTCGTCATCATTACACGTTACGGCTAACCATTCAGAATCGCAAAACAGTAATCAGGAATATTCGTTATTACCCAACGTTTTGTTGTCCACAGCGTTAGTGGACATAGCAGATTATAATAACAAATATCACACTGTACGCATTCTGCTAGATAATGGTAGTCAACATTGTTTCATAAAGAAATCGTTATGTGAAACATTAAATGCACCGTTAATACAGTCCACTTATCACGTTGCTGGGGTAGGTCAAATAATTTCGCAGTCCACCCACATTTGTAAAATAAAATTACGTTCAAGGTTAAATTCGTTTTGTATGAACATTGATTGTTTAGTGTTGCCGTGCATTACAAATCAATTACCCACATTTAGTGTCGATGTAAATAATATGAGTTTACCTGATAATATTCAACTTGCGGATCCGAACTTTCACTCACCGTCAGACATCGATATACTGATAGGCGCGGATAAGTTCTGGGAATTATTGTGTGATGGCAAAATTAAGTTGAATAAAGGACCTTATTTACAAAATACAAAATTGGGTTGGATAATGTCGGGACCTTTACGTAATAACCCACTTCCCGTTAAGAGTGTGCAATGTAATTTCTCCCAAACAATTGACACACAGTTGAAATTATTTTGGGAACTCGAAGAGATAAACAATAACGTTAATAAAAACATCCTTAGTGCTGACGAACGTGCGTGCGAAGACATTTTTGTCAAAACGACAAAACGTATGGAAGATGGTAGGTTTTCCGTACGCATTCCTTTAAAGGAATCAGCTGATGTGCTCGGAGACAGTTACACAACGGCTGAAAAACGTTTGTTGTCGTTAGAACGAAAATTCGCTCGTTCGCCACAATTTCGGGAAAAATACGTAGATTTTATGGGGGGAATATGAAAGGCTCGGTCATATGAGTTGCGTTGACACTTATGAGTCACCCCACTATTTTTTGCCGCATCATGGCGTTATTAACGAAAATAGCAGTACGACTAAACTGCGCACTGTTTTCGATGCAAGCGCAGCGACATCGTCCGGTAAGTCGTTGAACGATAATCAACATATTGGTCCACCACTTCAGAATGACATTTTTAGCATTTTATTACGCTTTAGGCAATATAAATACGTGGGTTGTGCGGACGTTGAGAAAATGTTTCGGAATTTTCTTGTGCAACCAGATCAACGAGATTTACAATTGATATTATGGCGTAAACTTCCGTCGGACCCAATACGTGTATATCGCCTAAACACCGTGACGTATGGCACTGCGTCTGCGCCATACCTTAGTATGAGATGTTTACGTCAGCTTGCGTTGGAATGTAAGGATCAGCAGGTTGCGAGAGTAATCCGAGAGGATTTTTTCGTTGATGACGTCATCCTAGGTGACAATAATTTAAATAGCTTACTCGATACCTGTGAGAAGTTACGAAATACTTTAAACTCGGCTTGTTTACCGTTGCGTAAATGGTTGTTTAACGTTGATATCAGTGACCACGACATATCTAAAGACTTGTCATTAGGAGAACATTCCCAAACTAAGACTTTAGGAGTGGGTTGGTATAATAAAAGTGATGAACTTCATTTTACCACACGAGTAGTTAGACCGAATTTACTAAATAAACGTACAATGTTGTCGATAATCGCACAAATATACGATCCTCTAGGAATTTTAACACCGGCTGTCGTAGTAGCTAAAATATTGATGCAAAAAGTGTGGTTGTGCAAGATAAATTGGGATGATCCCGTTCCCAGTGATGTTGCTTTATCCTGGCAAAAATTTATTGACACACTTCAATATTTGCATAACCTACGTATTCCGCGTCATGTTATGAGCGCACACACACAGTTTATAGAATTACACGTATTCACGGACGCGTCGCAGAGTGCGTATGGTGCATGCGCATATGTTCGCACCTACTCTGATGACTCATCGGTGACTGTTAGATTATTGTGTGCAAAGAGTAAAGTTGCACCAATTAAACCAGTCAGCATACCCCGATTAGAACTGTGCGGGGCTTTAATAGGCGCACGATTATATAGGAAAATTATCGAGTCATTGCGTGTTAATTTCCACAAAATTTACTTTTGGACAGACTCAACTATTGTCCTTGGATGGCTACGTATGTCACCACATTCGTTAAAAACATTCGTTCAAAATAGAATAGTGGAGATTAATGAAATAACAAGTAATGCGTTATGGTTACATGTAGGAACCAAAAATAACCCAGCGGATCTGGTCTCGCGGGGTCTTAGTCTTGATGTACTCATTGACAGTAATCTGTGGTGGAGCGGACCTGAGTTCTTAAAAAATTCTGAGTCGGCATGGTCACAGCAATCTTCGACTACACACTCCGACTTACCAGAACTAAAATCACAAACGACAACGGTTATGGTTTGTGATGTAACAAAGAATAAAATTATTAATTTTGAAAGGTTTCGTTCTTATCAGCGTATCGTGCGCGCCGGCGCTTACCTGTTGCGATACATACATAACTTACGCACACCAAAGAAAGATCGTACACAGGGGCCGTTATCAGTAGATGAATTGAATGACTCCTTACAGTCGTTAGCGCGTCTTGCTCAACGCGAATCGTTTCCGATGGAATATGATAAGTTAAAACATAACTTACCTTTAAAAACTTCAGGTTCGATTTCTAGGCTTAATATATTTCTAGATGAAAGGGATATAATTAGAGTAGGTGGCCGTCTTAGTAACTCGCCTGACTTTCATTACGACAAGAAGCACCCGATACTTTTATCAAGTAAACACAACTTCACACAATTGTTGTTTCAACATCAACACAAAGAGCTTCTTCATGCTGGTCCCCAGCTGCTATTGGCCACCGTGCGTGAGAATTGGTGGCCGTTAGGGGGTAGAAACCTAGCTAGAAAGGTTGTCCACCAATGTGTTCGCTGCACTCGAATGAAAGGTAAAACCCTAACACCAATCATGGGCAACCTTCCGTCTGAACGAATAGAACCTGGTTTCCCATTCATTCGATGTGGAGTGGATTATGCGGGTCCCATAAACGTACTGAATCGCAAAGGAAGGGGAGCTAAATTGGAAAAGGGCTATATTTGCATATTCGTTTGTTTTGTTACCCGGGCCATTCATCTAGAACTTGTCAGTACGTTAGCTGCTCAAGAATTTATATTAGCACTTAAAAGATTTATCTCACGACGAGGTAAACCAGCTCAAATTTTCTCAGATAACGGTAGAACTTTCATTGGAGCCATGAAAGAGATTAACAAAATGTTAGAGCGAAATTCAAAGCAAATAATTGATAGATTATCAACTGACAATATTGAATTTAAATTTATTCCCCCTTATGCTCCTCATTTTGGGGGATTGTGGGAAGCAGGAGTAAAATCATGTAAGTTCCACCTTAAGCGTGTCGTGGGTACCGCTAACTTGACATACGAGGAGTTCAGCACTGTGTTGGCACAGATCGAAGCAGTCCTAAACTCCCGTCCTATAAGTCCTATGTCCTCAGATCCACATGATCTTCGTCCACTAAGCCCAGCTCATTTCCTCATCGGCCGGCCACTCACTGCACCAGCCTGCAGAGACCTCACCGAAGCACGGACTCACAGCTTGAAACGGTTTCAAAGAGTGGAACAAATAAAACAGCACTTCTGGAAACGCTGGTCACAAGAGTATGTTGCTGAACTTCAGACAAGAACGAAGTGGAAGGCGAACAGTGAAGACATAGCATTAAACACGCTTGTCGTTATTAAGGAGGACAATTTACCACCCCTTAAATGGCGTATGGGCAGAGTTACCCATATTTTCCCCGGAAAAGACGGCGTGTCGCGTGTCGCCACCATCCAAACTGCTACGGGTCCTGTACAACGAGCGTTCTCGAAAATCTGCCCTCTGCCTGTATCATCAGCAGAGGACGACAACATGAATGCAGCCTGCGGTATCTCCAATCAAGCGGCAACGTAGATACATCATTGGAAGCTGGAGCTTCCAAGGCGGCCGGCATGTTGGCGCGACTTCTAACGCCGCCTAGCGACGCACCGGAACACCAAACTTTTAGCTACGAATCAGAGCTCGTCATTGTTAGCAACCAATCACAGCACGTCGTGCAATTAGTTATAAGATCTGTCTGTATTAAATTTTGATTATTACCTGATACACACTGTTAGCAATAAGACGACTTAAATATAACCAACAAACGTTCAATAAATCAATCATTGAAGTGCACCTGCCTCCCGTTCCTGTACAGTAAGCTAGAATACAATTATTATATCATGAATAGAAGGGTTCGCATTACCATCACTGATGGTATGAGAATTGTTTCGAATAACCTATGCAGAAGGATTGGACATTTGACAGTGTAGTGACGGTGTAAAGAACCATCAAGCAGCATCTTCCTTATAACAACTCAAAATTAAACTGTGGTTGCCAAGCCGCCGGCAAATATGGCAACGGTGGCAAAATTTCTCTCTGATGCAATCTATAGAGGAGGCCTATGTTCATCAGTGAACTTTTATAGGCTAATATTGCCTAGATCGTAATGGATAAATGGAATGCTAAAGGATAAGTAGTTAATAAGAAGACATTATAAGTATATTATTTTGGGTTCATTTTCCTATTTAGTTTTTTGTGTACTGTAAAACAAGGCATACAGCGCTTTTCATGTACTTTATTACGTAAATTTTAATAACCATTTACGTTGGTTTTAAACAAAAAAGTACAATAATGTTAGGTCTATTTTATTTATTCACATGATGATTCACATTATGATAACACAGATTACTTTGTAATCACAGTCACGATTTACGTCACGTGTAGTGTAGTTATGGGACGTGGTACATAGAACTTACTGAATCTCATAACCCAATAAAGTCGATTCCGTTTGCTTGAAACGTGTCAAAATAAATAAGTGGGGGGGGGGAATAATTTTTTTAAATTAAGAAATTAGATACGTTGATAATAAGCGTTATAATAATATATTATTCAATTTATTTAAACAGCTCGATGATTCGAATCAGTATTAGTTTTGCTTTTATATTTTTTCTATCATTAAATGTTTATCGTTTATATGTTACTGCTGTGTAGAGGCTATCCAGAAAATGGATATAATGGTTACTCATCAAAGATAATCACCAAGTTAAACCGCTGTTTAGTCAACAGAGAGCCAATACACTCTATCTATGTTATTATGGCAGATAATAGGCTGCGGTGTTTGAGTTTGGCATTTCGTAATAGATACACAACCATTAATCACTCACCATCGGCACGTGTGACGTCACAATACTACATTGTGTATGTGGAGTGTCACGAACAATACTAGATTGAATACAACTTATTTTACATCTACATTTTTTACAGAAAATGGAGACAAACGAACATACAGTTCACCATATGGTAAGTGGATGCTTTGGCCCATATACATCTACATATATCCTCGATACGTTGTCACCCCTGAGGACAATGATGGAAGCCTCGTTTCCAGCAAAAAGGATCTCCGACACACACCATACAAAACACAGCAGCATAAACTGCTATTTTACGCTGGTATTCTGAAAGAGTTTGGTCCAACCCGACCTAAAAGGTTACAAATACGCGAACATAATATTTCCTTACCCCATTTTTTACTTGTGTATATATTTTTTTACTGTTAGGACAATAAAAATAGTCTAGAGTGAGTTTCTTGTCTTAACTTTTACAAGGTTTCCCACACTTTTTTGACTTTTAATGTTTTTATAAAACTAAAAACCGAACTTACTGTCCACCTAATAATTAGCTGCTGCAGTCCATTGATACCTGCACTTATTTCAAAAGGTTACGGATGCCTAATGATTTCTTAAATTCACGCGAACACTACACATTGGACAAAACAATATAAAAACATAAACATAAACACTCACGCCTGTCACCCAGAGGGATAGGCAGAGACCACAGACTTCCATTTGGCACGATCCTGACACACCTCTCTCGCCTCCTTCATATCCATACACCTACGAATACATGCTTGTCGGTTAAGGGTACTCCTAATTTGGCCCGTTTTCAATAAATCGCCAATTTGGTCGATAAATTTTCGCCTAGGACGTCCCTTTCCGACTCTGCCATTCACTTCTGCACCATACATTTTTTTTGTCACTCTTTCCTCATTCATTCTTTCCACATGACCAAACCACCGAAGCATTCCTTTCTTAATCCTGGTCACAACATCATCTTGCAAACCACACTCTTCTCTTATTACACAATTTCTTACCCTGTCATTCAGATTCAGCCCTAACATACTCCTTAACGACCGCATTTCTACTGCGTTTATTCTACTCTCGTGTTTCTTCTGCCACACCCAACTTTCACTACCATACGTTAAAGTAGGGACCAACACAGCATTGTGAATTGCCATACGTGCCTTTTTCGACACATTTTGACTCTTCACAATAGAGTGCAAGGCCCCATTTACTCTATTTCCCGCATTCACTCGTCGTTCTATATCCTTATCATATCTCCCATCCCTGCTAAATACGCAGCCCAAATATACAAACTCATCTACTTGCTCGATCAACTCCCCTTCTATTCTTATTTCACAAATCGTTTTACTTTCTTCTCTTTCAAAAACCATAACCTTCGTCTTACTTCCGTTCACTTTCATACCCCTTTCTTTTAATGATCCGTTCATTAATGTAACCATCATTTGCAACTCGGCCGCCGACGACGCAAGGATAACTTGATCATCGGCGTACAAAAGGCATTTGACGGTTAACTCATCCATTCTTAATCCGCATTCTTCAACTTTCAAATTTTGCAAACAACTGTCCATAAATAGGTTGAACAGCCACGGGGAAGCCACACAACCCTGTCTGATATCTTTATGGATGTCAAACCAGTCCGATTAGACCCCGTTGATCCTAACACAAGCACTAGAGTCCCTATAAAGAGTCTCCAATGCCTGTATCAAGCCAGCGCTCAACTCAAATGAGTTTAGTGTTTGCCATAGCACATCCCTATCCACTCTAACCTTTTCCAATCCATAACCACAAAAAACCTTTTGGTTTTTGGTGAATAGGGATAATACAAAACAATATATACGGATTTATCACATTTAATTAACTTATTATAACTTATTTTTAATTCCTGACGTTTCAGTTGCTTTATAGCACCTATGGTCATGGAGGGGACTGAGATGTTTGACGTCCCAATGTCATAGTCCGGCTACCTTCAGTTTTTGAATATTACATTTTTGTTCCGATCTACGCAGAATGAGTTTACAGCATCTTGAAGTCTTGCAGTGGTATGCTTGGGTTTGGATTTAATTTTATTAATTATAGGATCCCAAGCAGATGGCAGCACCCAGCCATCTTCTCTATTGAAATTAGGATGTTTTTTTTTTGTAATTTCTTTAGCCTCGTGTATCATCTTTAATAGAAATCGGTGTTCTTTTGCGAGGATTTGTGGGTTATCAAATCTAATGTAATGGTGGGGACGATCTTGAATATCTGGCCGGTGGCAGGTAAAGGGGAGTACTCCCGCCGAGCAAGGTGTTCTGCCCGGGGAGCGGCCAACACTCCGTGTGATAGTTCGGAGATGTTCTATATATACTGTTTATGATTCGGAATGTTGATAAATTGATTTAGGCTTCGGTGTATTTCGCTTGTGGCGCGACGACAGCGCCGCCACAAACATGTTCATAGCTCGCAGACTTCGCGGAGCGTCGTGGGAAGTCAAATATCTCAGACCCCCCCCCCCGTGACCATGCTGTAAGCTGCTGTAAAGCACCTGAAACGACGGGAAGTAAAAATAATAAGAGTTAAAATAAGTTAATTAAACGCGGTAAAATCCGTATACGTATATTGTTTTATTCAATTACAGATGCCTTTTAATCTCTGGAGACTAAGAAGAGACCTGGAATGCATCATGGCCTGTAAAATTATACTGGCTTTTATACCATTCAGACCGGAATAAAGTAATGGAAGTAGCATTTGGCGCTAGGAATAAGTATGAGGGTAGTACGTACCCAGACGGACTCTTACAGAAGAGGAATCCTAACATCTGGTAAAGGTCAATTAGGAACTTGACCTTGACTTCGCCTGTCGTTTCGGCATAATCACGCTACAGCCGCAATACTACGTGGAACAATAATGTACCTGGTGATCTACAGAACAGACAGTTTTAAGTACCTTTATTATGGACCAGTCCCTCCAAACTAGGGTTCATTACGTTTATAGTTTAACCCGTTTGTCATCAATAATTTTGAGCCAGTTTGTGATGACATAATAAAAATATATTCTTTTCTATTTTGCGATAATACGCAGCAGCGCAGCGTGGCCATGTTATACATTTGTCTATTAAATAAACTATATACCTAATTAACTGGTTGTTCTTGTGGTTGTAGTAGTGTGACTCCTGATCATGAGGTCCTGGGTTCGAATCCCGGGTCGGGTTGAAAATATCAGTTATTGACATTTTGACTAAGAAATTCTCAGTGATGATGAAGATGAGACATCCAACTTCCTATCCGCAGCTGCCCGGATTCAGGAAGTTGCAGATGTCTCATATGGATAACAGATAGTTGCAGATGTCAGGAAGTTGGAGATGTCTCATCCCCGTGCCTCGGAAAGCACGTAAAGCCATTGGCCCTGCGTCTGATCTCTCTCCAGTTGTGTCAGTATATGGTCCCATCGGACTGTGAGAGTAAGGGAATAGAGAGTAGACCCATGTTTGCGCATATACTTCGTCACTATAACCCCGTGCTGCGCTGATGGCTAGTCTACGTTGAGATTGGCCGCCGTGACAGGAATTCGGTCGGAAGTACATTATTATTATTATTATTATAACTAATACTCAC